>JAQZBX010099415.1:0-11476 GCA_029593785.1 Cabassous unicinctus
GAACACAGGGCTTCATATGCAGGAGGCTGATGCTCATCCACTGAACCTCATTGGCTCCCCTGAGTTGGCTCCCTTGTCTATTTACTCATTGTTTTGCTCATTATTTACTTGTTGTTTTGCTCATTGTTTTTCTCGTCGTTTGCTCATTATTTGTTTGTTTTCTTTAGGAGGCACCAAGAACCAAACCTGGGACCTCCCATGTGGGAGGCAGGTGCTCAACTGCTTGAGCCACATCCACTCCCCTTGAGTGTATTTTTATTCTACATTCTTGTGCTTTTCATCCCCATAATTTCTTATGTTTCTTTTTAAAGTTTTTAATTCTTCTTTTTGCTCACATGTTTTCTTTGTAATATCCTTTGGCTTTATATCCATATTTAGTTTATTTCTATCCATACTTTACCTCAACTCCTTGAATTGATTTCAGAGATTTGACTGAATGCCTTTGATTAGTTGTCTCATCTGAAATTTTAATTTGTTCCCTTGACAGAGCCGTATCTTCCCGTTTCTTAATCTGGCTTGTAATTTTTTGCTGATGTATGGGCATCTGATTATTTTGATGTACTAACTCTGAAAGTCAGTTTCTCCCCCTTGACTAGGGTTTTATTGTAACTTGGCTGTGTTTTAAGCCTCTTATTTGATGCTTGGGCCAGCTTAAGCTGCCCTTTAGAGCAGCTCAGATTTTCTCAGGTCTTCTGCACCTGTTCCTCACCCTGCACATGCAGTGGAACTTTTAAGATTGCCCATTTATGTGTATTCATTTCACATCCAAGAGAAGGCTTCCTTTCCTCTGTTTCTTCTCTGGAAATCTTGAGCTGTTCTGTTTGCTTTTGTGCAGATTTTTCTCACCAGCTCCTGTGATTTGCTCATCCGCCCTCCCTCCCTCAGAGCCTCCATTTCATTACACTTTTCAGTCCTAGGGCCTGTCCTGCCTTACAGCAGTTCAGTTTTCCCTTGTTTCTAAGGCTTCTGCCTCTGCTAACTTCCACATGACGGCGTACCACCCCAGGGAGCCTGATGTAACCAGTATTGAAAAATGCCCGAATTTTCACGTATGTGCCCAGAAGTTAGAGTCAGTTTGGGCGTGTTCTATCTGTGGGTCTGTTTTTGTTTCCATATTAGGGTGTCTTGCCCCTGGAAGACAGATGAGATCAGTTTCTAAAAATACCTGTTTTTCCCTTTAGGGACTCCGGCAATTATAGGCCAGTTTGGGTGTTTGCACCTCCTGCCAGCAATCCTCTGCAGGTGTCTTGTTTCCTGTGGAGCCCTTTTGTGTGAATGGTGCCCCCCAGCAGCTCCGGTTCCCCTTTGGTCCCTGTGCCTGGATGCACGTGGGGTTCTAACTTGATGCCGGGACTGGCTCTGTGGTCGGTGTCCATGGCGGGAGGGACTCAGACCAGAGAGCTGCCACTGTGTGGCTCAAGCCACGTAGGGCAAAGTGAAGAGGGGCCCAGAGTGGCCTTTTCTAGTCTTTTTGTTCCTTCATTTCAGGTTTGTGGAGTTCTTCTACAAGTTTCATCTTCCATCCTCCAGATGGATTTGATGATTAGCTTTTCCATTTCTACAAAGAAAGTTGCTGGAACTTTTATTGGGATCACATTGTACCTGTAAATTGTTTTGGGTAGTATTGACTTCTTAATGATATTAAGCATTTTGATCCATAAGCATAGAATATCTTTTTATTTAGCTATGTTTTCTTTAATTTCTTTCAGCAATGTTTTGTAGTTTTCCATGTACAAGTCCTTTACATCCTTGGTTAAATTTATTATTAGATATTTAATTCTTGTATTTGCTATTTAAATGGAATTTATCTTGATTTCCTTTTTGTATTGTTCATTGCTGGTGTATAGAGACACCACTCATTTTTGTTTGTTTTTGTACCCCACATTTTTCTGAATTCATTTATTAACTCCAGTAGTTTTCTTTTAGGTTCTTTGGGGTTTTCTATATTTAGGATCATGTCAGCAGCAAATAGGTAATGTTTTACCTCTTCCTTTCCAATTTGGATGCCCTTTATTTGCCTAAATGCTCTGGCGAGAACTTCCAGCACATTTTGAGTAGCAGTGGTGAAAGAGGCCATCCTTGTCTTGTTCTTTCACTTAAAGGGAACACATTCAGTCTTTCACCATTGAGTGTAATGCTAGCTGTGGGTTTTTCACATACATCCTTTATCATATTGATGATTTATTTTCTATTAGTAGTTTCTGATGATTTTTATTTAAAAAGTACGCTGGATTTTGTTAAATGCCTTTTCAGCATCAATTGTAGTGATCATGGGGCTTTTTTCTTTCCCATTCTAATAGTGTGGCATATGACATTAATTTATTTTCTTTATGTTGAACCACCCTTGCATACCTAGGATAAATCCCACTTGATCATTGTATATAATACTTTTAATGTCCTGTTTTATTTGGTTTACTAATATTTTGATTTGGCTTACTAATATTTTGATTCGGTTTACTAATATTTTGTCAAGGATTTTTGCATCATATTCACAAGGGATATTGGTCTGTAATTTTCTATATTTGCAGTATCTTTATCTGGTTTTGGTATTAGGGTGATGCTGGCCTCATACAATGAATTAGGAAGTCATCTCTCCACTTCAATTTTTGGAAGACTTTGAGCAGCATTGATATTAATCTTTTTTATTAACAACTTTATTTCAAATTCTCAAAACTAAAAGATCAGAAAAAGGCAGCTTAACACGTTATGGAAACATTACTCCTAAAAAGTTCTTTTTCAGGCACTTTTATCTCGTTTAATTCCAACTGCTAACTCAGTTGTTCCTCTATTGTTGAGAAAGATACACAGGTGAGCATAGATTAGTTAAATAACATAGTCAAGGTCTCCTTATTAATGAGAAAAAAAGAATAGGAAAAAATGTGAAAGTGTATTCATACCTCACAAAACCAAACCCCATGTTCTTTTTTTCACCTTTAGAATTAATATGGTACCAACTTTACTTTTGCTACAAAAACATTACAATGTTGTTAACTATAGCCCATAAATTACATTAGTTATATTTTCCCCATGCAGCACCACATTCTTATCACCCTGTAGTAGAAGAATACTCCTGCATTTATGTTATTAACCACAATCCTCATCTGCTTCTAAAATCATTGTTATACATTCCAATATTATGCTCCAGCTGTCCTCCAACTATATTAATCTTCCTAGACTACGCATTTCAGCCACAATCACATCCATAAATCAAGTGTTTGTTGTATTCATCAAAATGTGTT
Source organism: Cabassous unicinctus (assembly GCA_029593785.1). Classification (NCBI taxonomy): domain Eukaryota; kingdom Metazoa; phylum Chordata; class Mammalia; order Cingulata; family Chlamyphoridae; genus Cabassous; species Cabassous unicinctus. The sequence continues at coordinate 3,240 of JAQZBX010099415.1, forward strand.
ACCATCAAGTCCAACCATTACCACATATTTACATTTGACCTTATTAAACATTCTACGTGCAACCAGCATCTTCTCCCCCTTCTCATCCCACATTCCATCTCCCACCAACCTACCCTTCATAGTCCAACTCCATAAGTCTACTCATTGCATTTATTTCATATCAGTAAGACCATACAATATTCGTCCTTTTGTGTCTGGCTTATTTCACTCAACATAATATCCTCAATGTTCCTCCATGTTGTCATGTGTTTTCCCAATATATTCCATCGTATGAATATACCACATCTTGTTTATACATTCATCTGTTGACATACACTTAGGTTGTTTCCATCTTTTAGCAATTGTGAATAATGCTGTTATGAAGATTGGTACACAAATATCTGTTCACGTCCTTGCTTTCAGTTCTTCTGAATATATTCTCAGTAGCAGGATTGCTGGATCATTTGGCAGTTCTTTATTTAGTTTCCTGAAGAACCGCCAGATCGTCTTCCACAGAGGCTGCACCATTTTCCAGTCTCACCAACAGTGAAGGAGTGTTCCTATTTCTCCACATCCTCTCTAGCACTTGATGTTTTCTGTTCTTTTACTAATGGCCATTCTCTATGGTGTGAGATGATATCTCATTATAGTTTTGATCTGTATTTTCTTAATAGCTAGTGATGTTAAACATCTTTTCATGTGTCTTTTGGCCATTTGTATTTCCACTTTGGAAAAATGCCTGTTCAATTCTTTTGCCCACCTTTTAATGGGGTTTCTTCTCATTTTGTTGTTAAGTTGTGTGATCTCTTTATATAACATGGAGATCAATCCCTTATCAGATATATGAATTCTGAAGGTTTTTTTCCCCATTGAGTACTCAGCCTTTTTACTTCCTTGACAAAGTCTTTTGAAGAGCAAAAGTATTTAATTTTGAGGCAGTCCAATTTATCTATTTTTTCTTTTGTTTCTCATGCTTTGGGTGTAAGGTCCAAGAAACCATCACCAAGCACAAGATCTTGAAGATGTTTCCCTACATTTTCTTCTAAGAGTGCTAGTTCTAGTTCCAGGTTTTATATTTAGGTTCTTGATCCATTTTGAATTAATTTTTGTATAAGGTGTGAGATAAGGGTCCCCTTTCTTTCTTTTAGATATGGATATCCAGTTTTCCTAGCACCATTTGTTGAGTAGGTTAGTCTGACCCAGCTGAGTCGGTCTGACAGTCTTGTCAAAAATCACTTGACCATAGATGTGATGGTCTATTTCTAAACTCTTGCTTCAATTCCGTTGGTCAAACTGTCTGTCTTTATGCCAGTACCATGCTGTTTTTACCAGTGTAGCTAGATAATATGCTTTAAAAAAATTTTAGGAGGAATTGAACTTGGGACCTCATACCTGGGAAGTAGGTGGTCAGCCACTGAGCTACACCTGCTCCCTTAGTTAATATGCTTTAAATTCTGGAACAGTCTTCCAATTTTGTTCCTCTTTTAAAAGATATTTTTGGCTATTTGGAGGCCCTTACCCATCTAGATAAATTTGATAATTGGCTTTTCCAATTCTACAAAGAAGGATATTAGAATCTTTATCAGGATTGCATTAAATTTGTAGAACAGTTTGGTAAGAATTGACATCTTAATATATTTAGTCTTTCAACTCATATACATGGAATATCCTTCAGTTTATTTAGATCACCTTTGGTTTCTTTCAGCAATGCTTTATAGTCTTATGAATACAGGTCCTATTTATCATTGGATAAATTTATTACTAAATATTTGGTTCCTTTAGATGCTGTTGTAAATGGAATTTTTTCTGAATTCCTCTTCAGATTTCTCATTAGTAGTGTGTAGAAACACTACTAATATGTGATTTTTGCATATTAATCTTGTACCTTGTCACATTGCTGAAATTGAGAAAGTTTCCTTCTATTCCTATCTTTTGGAGTATTTTTCATCAAGAAAGGATGTTGTATTTTGTCAAATGCCTTTTCTGCATCAATAGAAATGATCATGATTTTTCTTCTTCAATTTATTTTTGTGGGTGCATTACACTGATTGATTTTCTTTTGTCAATCCACCCTTGCATACCTGGTTTAAAGGCTACTTGATCATGGTGTAAAAATTTTTTTTTATTTAAAAAATTTATTGAAGTATATAACTCATACATAAACACACTTAAACAATAAGAGTATAGTAAAAGTTGTGAAATTTCATAACAAACATGCATAACATCATACAGGGCTCCCGCACCTCACTCCATTACCAATACCTTGCATTGTTTTGAAACATTTTTAACAAATAATGAAAGAGCATCCTCAAAATATTCCTACTAACCAAAGTATCTTACATTTGGTGTATTTTTTCCCCAACCCACCCTATTATTATTTTTAAATATATATATATTTTTTACAGAAGTTGTGAACTTACAAAACAATCATGCACATGTGTCAAATTCCCATATCGCACCCCTTCATCAACACACCCACACCGTGGTGGAATATTTTTTACAGATTATGAGATAATATAATCAGACTATTAACACCAATCTTGGTCCATGGCGTACATTTGGCACACTTTTCCCATATTCCCCCATTATCAACACAGTACATGTTTGGCATAGATGCATGAATATTACATTATTACTGTTAACTACAGTCCATAGGTCACTCCAGTTGTATCTTTCCCATGCTTCTCCACATGTCCACCACCCTGTAATAGTGATGTACATCTGCTCTAGCTCAGAGAAGAACATGTTTTCATCTGTACCATCAACTACAATTCTCACCCACCTCTGGATTCATTCTGTTTTTCAGTCCCTAGATTATTCTCTAACTTTCTTTCAGTTGACATTTACATCCCTAGACAGCTCTTTCCAGCCACATTCCCATTTATAAACCAGCTGTTACTCACTAAAACATGTTACTATGAACTCTATACACTTCCACACTTACAGTAAAGTTAAGTAAAACTACTACATACATTAAGTATCAGGTAGTCCATCTCAGCTCTTGTATTATCTCCTTTAAGAATCCACCACAACATCTTGAAGATGTTTTCCTATATTTTCTTCTAGGAGCTTTATGGTTCTTGCTTTTATTTTTAGGTCTTTGATAAATTTTGAGTTAATTTTGGTATAAGGTCTGAGATGGGGGTCCTCTTTCTTTCTTTTGGCTATGGATATCCAGTTCTCTCAGCACCAATTGTTGAATGGACTGTTCTGCCCAAGTTGGGTGGGTTTCACAGGGTTGCCAAAAATCACTTGACCATAGATGTGAGGATTTGTTTCTGAACCATCAGTTCGGTTCCACTGGTCTATGTGTCTGTCTTTATGCCAGTACCATGTTGTTTTTACCACTGTAGCTAGGTAATATGACTTAAAGTCTGGAAGTAAGAGTCCTCCAACGTCGCTTTTCCTTTTTAAAATGTTTCTGGCTATTTGGGACACCTTACCCTTTCAAAAATTTGATAATTGTGCTTTCCATTGTTTAAAAAAATGCTGTTGGAATTTTTATCAGGATTGCCTTGAATCTGTATATCAATTTGGGCAGAGTTGACATCTTAATGATATTTAGTCTTCCAATCCATAAGCATGGAATGTCTTTCCAATTATTTAGGACTTTTTAAATTTATTTTAACAATGCATTGTAGTTTTCTGAATACAAGTGCTTCACATCCTTGGTTAAGTTTATTCCCAAGTATTTGATTCTTTTAGTCACTATTGTAAATGGAACATTTTCCCCTGACTTCCTCCCCAGATTGTGCATTACTAGTGTCTTTGAAAGTCTATTTCATCTGATATAAGTATAGCTCCTCTGACTTTTTTCTTTTTTGGTTACTGCATGTGTGGAATATCTTTTTTCAGCCTTTCACTTTCAACCTATTGGTATCCTTGGGTCTAAGGTGAGTCTCTTGCAGACAGCACATAGATGGCCTATATTTTCTTTTCCACTCCACCAGTCTGTGTCTTTTGATTGGGGAGTTTAATCCATTAACATTCAGTGCTATTACTGTAAAGGCAGTTCTTATTTCACCCATTTTGACCTTTGGGTTTTTCTGCCGTATTTTATTTTCACCACTCTTTTGAGAATTTTAGTTACTTTTACTGATATAATCGTCATTTCTAGACTCTCTTCCAATCCCTTCTCTCCTGTCTTTTCTTTTCAGACTGTAGCACATCCTTTAGTATTTCCTGTAAAACCAGTCTCTTGGTTACAAACTATCTCAGTTTCTGTTTATCTGTGAATATTCTAAACTTGCCCTCATTTTTGAAAGATAATCTTGTTGGATGTAAGATTTTTCTCTTGCAGTATCTTAAATATATCATACCACTGCCTTCTTGCCTCCATGGTTTCTGATGATAAACCATCACTTAATTTTACTGGGTATCCCTTTTATGTTATGCATTGCTTTTCTCTTGCTGTTTTTAGTATTCTCTCTTTGTCTTTGGCATTTGACATTCTGATGAGTATGTGTCTTGGAGGTGGTCTATTTGGATTTATTCGGATGGGAGAACGTTGTGTTTCTTGGACATGGATATCCATGTCCTTCAATAGGGCTGGAAAATATTCTACCATTATTTCTTTAAATATTCCTTCTGCCCCTTCTTCTTTCTCTTCTCCTTCTGGGACACCCATGACACTTATGTTTGCACGTCTCTTGCTGTCATTCAGTTCCCTGAGATCTTGTTCAATTTTTTCCATTCTTTCCTTCATCTGTTCTTTTGCATGTTCACTTTCAGAGGCCATGGTTTCAAGCTCACCAATCCTTTCTTCTGTCTCCTCAAATCTGCTGTTATATGACTCCTCCAGTGTATTTTTTAAACATTTAAAAAAAGATTTGTTTATTTATTATTTATATATTTATTTGTTTGCTTATTTATTTATTTCTCCACTCACCCCTTTGTTGCTTTGCACCTGCTGTCTGCTCTTTGTGTGTTCTTCCGTGTCTGCTTGTCTTCTCTTTACGTGGCACCGGGAACCGATGCCAGGACCTTCCAGAGTGGGAGAGATGCACTCGATCTCTTGTGCCACCTCAGCTCCCTGGTCTGCTGTGTCTCTTATTTTCTCTCCTCTGTGTCTCTTTTTATTGCATCATTTTACTGCACCAGCTCTCTGCATGGGCCAGCACTCCTGTGCGGGTCAGCACTCCTGCATGGGCCAGCACTCTGCATGGACCAGCTCTCTGCTTGGGCTAGCACACCATGCAGGCCATGTTGCCCTTCACCAGGAGGCCCTGGGAATCTATCTAATGCTGGACCTCCTATATGGTAGATGGGAGCCCAATTGCTTGAGCCATGTCTGTTTCCCATCCAATGTATTTTTAATTTCATTTATTGCACCTTTCATTCCCATAAGATCTGCTATTTTTCTATGTGTGCTTTCAAATTTTTATTTGTGCTCACCCACTGGCTCCTTAATATGCTTAATCTCTTTAAACATCTCATTGAATTTATTAAGGAGACTTGTTTGAACACCTATGACTAGTTATCTCAACTCCTTTATGTCATCTGGAGGCTTATCTTTTTCCTTTAACTGGACCATATCTTTCTGTTTCTTGGTATGGATTGTGGTTTTTTGTTGGTGTCTTGGCATCTAGCTTACTAGATGTATTTATTCTGGGTGCAGTTTCTCTCTTTAGTTTAGGGCTTTCTTGCCCTTTCTCCCTTGCTGGTTGTGTAGTAGGAGCCGAGGATGTAGTTGGTGCTGAAAGCTGTGGAGGCTCAAGCTGCCCTCATTGCCCCAAGGACCTATGAAGCTTCTTCCAACTTTCTCTTTTGCCAGGACAGAGCCACAGCCATGTGTAATACTCCAAGTTGTGCAGGCCTAGACTGTAGTTGCCCAGATAGACTGATGAAGCTTCACATCCCTTCCTCCCTTCCCTGGGGTGAGGATGGAGCTGCAGGTGTGGGCAGCAATCTATGCAGTGCAGGTCCAAGATGACCACAGTTGCCCCGGTAGACTTTCGACTATTCAGTCTGTGCCAGCCAAATGTACCTGCAGTTACTTGGATAGGCTGGTGCAGGGCCCGTCAGCTTCCTCCCTGCTAGAGGTGGGGCTGAAGTCTAGGCTAGGGCTGCAGGCCAATCTGGGTGAAAGAAGCTGATCTCTACAGTCAGTCACTGTGATTTTCAGGCAGCCCAGCTTCCCCTCATGCTGGGGATGGAGTCAAAATGGCAGCTACTGGCCTCCTTCTGACTTGGACAGGCTCAAACTTTAGCTGTTCTTAGAGTTATACCTTAGCCTGCTGAATTTACTAATCAGCAGCTGAACTTGTTGGCCAACTGTCTTCCTCCCCTGTTTTTGGGAAATGGAGCTTTCAACTCCATCGACAGAATAGCTTCTGAGGTGGCTTGCGCAGCCAGAGTAGAATGACACCGTCCTCTGTGGTGTGGCCTGCAGTTTCCTGGAAAGGCTGGCACAGCTTCCCCCAGCTTCCTCCCTGCTGGAGGTGGGCCTGGGGCTTAGGCTAGAGCTGCAGTCTTATCTGGATGGAAAGAAGCTGGTCCCTCATATTGGGGGCACAGTTAGCAGCTACCGGCCTCTTTCTGACTTGGACAGGTTCAAACTTTAGCTGTTCTTAGGATTATATTTTGCCCCACGAAATTTACTAGTCAGTGGCTGAAGCTGGTACCTGTATTAGTCAGCAAAAGGGGTGCTGATGCAAAACACCAGAAATCAGTTTGTTTTTAAAAAGGGTATTTATTTGGGGTAGAAGCTTACAGTCACAAGGTCATAAAGAGTAAATTACTTCCCTCACCAAAGTCTATTGCCACATGTTGGAGCAAGATGGCTGCCAGTCTCTGTGAGGGTTCAGCCTTCCTCTTCAGGCTCCGTGGTCCCAGCTTCTTCTGGTCTCAGCTGTAGGCTGGTATAAGGCTCGTCTCTCTTATATTTGTTTCTTCCCAGGCTCATCTGCTCTGGTCTCTCCACAAGGTCAGCTGTAGACTATCAGGCTCTCTCTTCCCAGGGCCTCTGCCGTGTCTATGGAGCCATCTCTATTCCTCTGTGTTCTTCTCCTGTTGTTTACTTCTTGGGGCTCCAGCATCAAAACTCCCACTCTCCTCTGTCATGTTGTTTTCACATCCTACTGACATGGCCAAATCAAAGCCATGATTATAATTTAATCAAGTAGAAGTGAACTTATACAATCAAAGGGTAACATGCCCAGAGGAACAGACCAGGTTACAAACATAATCCAATATCTATTTTTGGAATTCATAAATTATACCAAACTGCTACACTCCACCCTCTGAATTCCGAAAAGACATTACAATATTCAAAAAAATCTTAAATAAGCCTAATGCTAAGTATAAAATTATATGATCAGTTTAAGGAAATACAGTTTGTCTTGAGGCAAAGTCCCATCTGGCTGTAGATCTCTGAAACTTACAAAACCATTTATCTGCTTCCAATACACAAATGGACAGACAAAAGATAAACATTTGCATTACCATAAGGAGAAACTGGGAGGAAAACATGAGTCACAGGTCTAGAACAGTTCTGAAAATCTGCAGGGCATACTTCATTAGATTTCAAAGTCTGAGAGTCATTCTCAAGATTCTGGTTTCTTCTCCCTGGAGCTTTATGGGGCCCACCCTTGCCACAGGCTTGCCCAAAGGCCATTTTCTTGGCTCCACCATCATCAAACATCTGGGTGGCGACTGCGCCCCAGACCTCACCCTCCAAGAGTGTTGGGATGCCACACTTAACCCAATCTTTGGGGGTAGATTCTCACCCCACCCCCCAGTACAGTGACACAAAGATAACATCCTCCCTAATCTTTGGCATACAGGCCCAACCCTCTCAGAGCAACGAGTTCGTGACCTGGCCTTCCCTAATCCATGGGGGACAGGCATACCCCTTTCAGAACTATGAGGTATTGACCTTACCCTCCCTAATCCTTGGGGAATGTGCTCCACCTTCTCTGAACCCTGGGGGAGCAAAACTCTCCCTGAACAGTGGGTGGGAATATCTGCCCTCTTCAACTGCCAGGGCAAATTCACCCTCTCTGTAAACATGGGTGGAGTTCTTCTTTTGGCACAAGGAATGTCTTAATTTCTGATCTCAGCTTCCATGGTTTTCTTCTTAAAGCCATATTCTCTTCCATTACTCCCCTACATGTCCCTTTTAATCCAAGCTGACTGTGGTTTTGTTCATATAGCACTCTCAAAAAGCTTGTTTGTTTTTAGCATGCAAGAAGCAGGAGTCCAAGCCATCAGACAGTAAGACTTTCCACAAGTCTTTCCTAGATAACTGCATTTTCAAT
>JAQZBX010099416.1:0-11479 GCA_029593785.1 Cabassous unicinctus
CCCCCCCCCCCCCCCCCGTGTACTCTCTCCTCCAGCCCCTTCCTCGTGCCTCTCCCCTTACCTGACTCTCCTTACCCTCCAGGACCCAGCCGAGGGTTTGGGGCCATTCTTATAAGGGTGGCTCGAGGAAAAGGTCAGACTTCCTACGCTCTAGTGGTATTTAAAATGGCCGTGGGCTGGCATCTGGCTGCTGCCCGTGCCTGGGCCGCTCTGGTCCCACGTTCTTCTACTTCCTTCCACAATCAGCCTGACTCCTTCCTCGGATTTCTCCTCCACCTGCCCACCAGTCACTTCCTCACGCCTCCTCCCCACCACCCATCATCATACACACACACAGTTCAGTTTTCTGCTGCTCATTCTTCGTAGACAAATTGTTCTAAGTGTTGCGCATGGGCTGGACACTCTGATGAGGCTTCTTTTAAAAGAGTCAACTCAAAGACCGTGGCGATTAGTACGCAAGGAGGGCAAGCAGGGAGAACGGAAACCCCAGACGTGAAAACCAGGGATCAGCCACATGGGTTAAAAGCAGGCACCTCTTTTAGTTCTAAATTATATGAATCATATATAATTATAAATTATATGAAATGCTTAAAATTACCTCTGTTTGTTGAAAGGACTCCCAAAGGTAATATTTTCTTCTACTGTAGCATTTAATAGCCAAGGCTTTTGAGCTGCATAAGCCACAGAATATCTGTTCCTACTGGAGAATGGAAAAGTAAAGTAAAACACTGGAAATATCCAAGGGTGCTATGATGGGTGTCGTATTTTGCTATCACTAAGGAAAACAAAAAGCAGATAAAATATCTCAAACTCAGAAATGGGAAACTTCTAAAAAGAAAATTTTATTAACCACCAACCTTACTACTTAATGGTTAGATGTTCCACCTCATTTAAAGGGACTAGAATTTAAATGAAATTTAACACAACATGCAAAATTTGATTTTGCTATGCTGAATGAGTGTTTTAAAATATAAACTATTAAAGGGAATTTCATTTTCTAAAATACCTGCAGTTTAAAAAATAATTTATAGATTAATAGCAAAGAGCTATCTCCAATAGCCACAGATATTTTACCTTATATTAAGAACATGTTACATAACTACCAATTTTATATGCAGAACTTAAAAAAAGGAAGCCCCTGGGATATGTGTTTATGGCTTAATCACACTAACATATTTTAAGGTGTTGGTTAACGTATAATCATTTCAAAACAAAGAATAATGTTTTGAGGATCCATTTCAATATGGAAATAAACTACACATTTAAAAACTGCACATTTTAATACATATTGAAATAATTTATTAAAAAAACCGTTAACCTCCCTCTCACCATTTTTGGCTTGTAAATTGGACCAGATGCCTATACATCAGATTTTAATTTGCAATAATTAGGAAAATGTATGTGAGCTGAAAATAAAGATGATGATTAGATTGGGGCAGGGGGAGGAGTGGGTGAGCTTAAATGTCAGACTTCGATAGACCGTGATCTGTAAGTACTAAGGTTAAAAGAGAGTCAAGAAAGAGAGTAGTTAGAAATGCTCAGTTATCATCCTGAAACATTATGTCTTGGGAGTTTAGAAGACATGATAATAGACGTACTACGCTAGCCGCCTCTTAGGTAATCGTGTGCAGGACACGGTGGTTCCCAACCTCTGACACTTCTGCTCCCCACCTTCCCCAGGTCTTTTAAATATTGTGTTGTTGTTTTTTAAATAGATGAAGCACTTGGTTCATCATTGAGTAACTCACAATTAACATACATATTAATTATTACATTTTTATTTTGTCAGACCCCAAACCCAGTTTGCTAAGGATGGTTTGAATTTTAGGCAAGTGTGACTCATTGAGAGGAAAAGAGTTGACACAATGAGCCATTACGTTTGGCAAATTAACTCTTTACACAGCCTGCAAAGGTTGAGAACCACTGCTAATGGAAATGTGCTAGCACATGTTCAATAAATAACTTTGTACATCATCAGAATGGACAAAATGACTAGAAGTAGGAGATTAAGTATCAAGTAAAGTCTGAGGAAGGAAGTTATTCTTATTAAATGCAGGTTAAAATAGAAATAATACCTTCTGGTTGCTTCAAAAGAAGGTTCAGATTCATTTACACTGTAAGTATGGCAAACAATGTTCATTAATTATGAAATATAAATATGGAATGAACGTGCACACATAGGTAAGAGATTAAAGAAACATTGGACATATTAAATATCTACATTTCCCAAATGGAACTTGATATTGATTTCAAAACAAACAGACTATTTTCTTTGTGTCTTCATCTGTGAGGGAGTATTACTTAGTAAGTTTTCAAAGACAGATAGCATTGTTCTCTCCCACGTAGCAGCTGTGTAAACTTGGGTAATCTCTCTAGGACACAGTTACCTAGACTTTGGATGCGCTATCTCCAAGGAACCCTTACCTTAACATTTGAATTTAATGTATTTAAATCGCTAATTGGCTACCCTAAGACATCAGAGGAAGAAATACTTCTTAGGCTCTAAATATGAAAATGCATAAAGCACAGCGAGGCCTAGAAGGACCTGGTAAGAGATTCAGGCCAAGTAAGTCGAAACACGACATTTAGCTATAATTAATTATTGATTGATATGATTTACATAAAGGGAGCTTTGGGGAATTAAATTTCATTATATTATGTGGGAAAAACACCTACAGATGTACTTGCTTTACTGGTCTAATTTTAAATAATTTAGGTTCGACTGAATTCCAACATCCTAAAAGACCTTACTTTAATAACTAAACACACAATTAAAGCCTACGGGAACTCCAAAAATATTTTATTTTTTTGGAAGGTGTTTTATGCTTTTTTGGAGAAAACTAATTATGTTACCTAGTGGTATTTTGCTTAGAGTTATTAATTATATGATTTTCACCATTGTACATTGCTAATGACATCTTGGGAAAAACCAATCTCAGACTAAAAATTCCCTCTCAGTAATGAGTATTTCCTGATCTAAGTTACTCATCAAATACACTAATGATATACATAATTTCCCTAAGTGATGTTTCCCCCCACAATATGCTTTAGATACCAAGAAATTTGGGTTTTATTTGTTCATAGCAAAAAGTCCATAAATAACCTCAAAAATTTTAGATAATCTGAGGAAGAGAAAACAAAGGAGGAAGAGAGAAAACAAAGGAGGAAGAGCAGATGTGGGGCAGAAGTTAATGGGTTAAGTTACCTATGGGTCCCAAGCTGGAGATAAGGATTTAGGAGTTATCAATCCATCCAGTGACAATTTATTGAATTCCAACTATGTTTCTTCAATATTTATTCAAAATTATTTATTGATATCTTCTTGTGCCAAGAATACTAGAGATACAGTGAAGAAGACCCATTCCTTCCTTCATTCTGCTTTCTGTTTGGTAGGAGTGGAAAATTGGGGATAAAAGCTTTTTCTCAGAGCTCAGAGAAAGGGTACGTAAGCCACACTTGAGAAATCAGGGAAAATAATGAAGTTGACACCAAAGGATTAAGAAAGAGTTGGCAAAGAGTACTTCATCCAAATACATATTGATGGCCTTGAGATATTCTGGTGTATCCAAGGAACTTATATAAATTTGGTGTGGCTGAAATGCGGGGTTCAAATGGTAAATGAAAAGATAATGAAAGGGCTCGTACACCATTTTATAGCATTTTAATGTTCAGAGTAATAGAAAACAATGGAAGGGTTTAAACAAGGGAGAGAAGTTCAGTTAGACAATAATATCACTCTGGTTGCAGAGTGCAACAAATTGACTGGAGGGAGAAAGCCTAGAGGCTGTCGCAGCAACGGGGAGGAGAGGGCAGTGCCCCGACTTAGGGTGATGGTGAATGAATGAAGAGCAGCGGACACATTCAATGAGATTGATGGTATGGAAGGGGGTACTGGAGAGAGGAGTCAGGGACAGGGAAGAGAGACGAGGAAGTGCATACGGTGGGAGAAGATACTAAATTCAGCATCAGGCAGGGCAGTTTGAGATGCCTAAGGGATATCCAGATGACCACATTCAGGAAGCTGAATCTGAAGCTCAGGAAAGAGTTACAAGCAACAGATGAAGACTTGGGAGGGATTTTTTCCCATAAGATGCCTGAGATACCAAGAAGTTTGTATTCCATCTTGTATCAGCAACAAGTCAAAAAATTACTTCAGCAGTTCTATTGGTTCATAAGACAACCAAGGACGGGGAGCTCAGAGAGGAAACTCGAGTCCTGGGAAGGGCTGTGACTGCCTGGGAGAATGTACAGAGGTGGGAAGGAAGAGGGCAATGAGAGAATCCTGAAGAACGTCACTGTTGACGAAATGGGCTAAGGAAGAGAAGCCTGCACAAGGGACCCAAGTGCAGGAGACAAAAAAGGTGAGAGAGAAACGAGGCTGTGAGTTTTACTGGGAACTAAGCAAGGAAACATGAAGAAGAAGAAAAGTATGGGCAATAATGTCAAGTGGCCAGGAGGTCAAGTAGGATAATGATTTAAAAGTCCAGTGAATTTCATGACTAGTATGCCACTGATGGATCTGACAATAGTTTCAGTGAAGTGGCAGGGGTAGAAATCAGACTCAAGCGGACTGAGGTGGGAGTATAATATAAGGAATTTGAAACAATGAGTCAAGACATTTTATCTACAAAAAGAAGGAGATAGGATGGCAGTTGGAGGGAACTGTGGGTTGAGGGTGGATAGAGAGAGATAATGAGAGAGAGAGAGAGAGAGAGAGAGAGAGAGAGAGAGGATAGATTGAGAGAGAGAGAGATAGGAGAGTACTAATTATCTTCAAATAGCCATGGAAATGAGCCAGGGGCTAGGCTAGGTGTAATGCAGGCAAAGAGGAAAAGACAGCATGCTATGCTCTAGAGTCTCACTGTCTAGTGAGGAGACCAATCCACACTGATGATTTGTACAAAGTTCAGAGGGACTTCAGGAGAAGAAGCATGTAAGTCCACCTGGGATATAATAAGAGAAGGCTTTTCCAAAGAGATAACATCTGAGCTGACACTAGAAGGAAAAGTGAGTCTACCAATCTTGGGACGGGCATTAGAGAGGGAGTATGCGCATTTGAGAACTATCTGAATTTCAGGGTTAATGGAGCACAATGTAAAGGGTGGGTGGACGGCAGGAGATGAATTGAGACCCAGATCATGAAAGGCCCTGATGTAGTAAGCAAAGGTCTTTGGAATTTTTCTTGTATGCCTTGGTCAGTCAATACTTTCCTGATATTTATGATAATTTAGCAAAATAGTTAACTATTTTCCTACTTCCTCCTGACCTCTACTGATAAACAGTAAGATTCATGAAAATAAGAAATTTGCTTCCTTTGTCCACTTATTTATCCCCCCCAAATTAATACAATGGTTTGTACATAATAGGTGTGCAGCAAATATTTTCAATGACTGGATAGATGACTGTCATGGAAAGCAAGAAAAAAGTTGGTTTCAAGAAGTCATCACCAGAGGATATTAGCTGATATGAACAACCATCCCTACAATTCTTTTGCTTTCTAGAAAAGTAGCTCACTTCCCTAGCAAGACCAAGAGTATTTTTCTGTTGGTCTACATGGCTTATTATCTCTTTCTAGAAATTTCTACTGGGCTTATTCTTATGCCTTTGTATTCTCTTTACCCAAAAGAGATATAAGATATCACTTATTTCAAAGTGATAATATCCCTTTTTCATTGGTTCTGTTATGCAATGGATCAAATAAACCGTGCTTCTTACTGTGTAAGCTATTAGATGTTGTCTTTGGAGTTGAAAAATAAAACTGAATATGTAAAAAAAGAAAAGAAGTCATCAGTGGCGACAAGTTTCAAATGCCATGGAGAAGTTAGGTAGGAGGACTGAAAACAAGCTATTGGAATGTTCAGCCAGACTGCAGTACACTGAGGAGCGAAAGGAAAGCAAGGAGGTCGAGTGTAGTCGCACGACTCTTTTAAAGAGAGATTTTCCGTTGCTTGAGAGATAGGCAAGCCTATTTTTAAAAGTGAGGATATAGAACGTGAAAATCAATAAATTAAAGACACATAATAAAGAAGGGTTGATTAATAGAGTAAGGACCTGAAGAAGGGAGGACCTTTCCTTGCAGGATGGATGTGTATTTTCCTTCAAGCATAACAATTAAATATCATATACTAGCTTCAAAGGAAGAAAGAAGAGATAGATACAGATTCACCTGCAGGTAGCCATCTTCCATAAACAAAATAAAAATTATCCTACCCTTTCATTAACATTTTTCACGAATAATGTTATCGTCCTTAACTTTTAGAGACCACCTACACCAACCCTCTCATACAGCAGCATGTTCATTCAAATTCAGTTGTGAAGGTTCTTCCAAAATAAAGGGTTAGCTTTGAATCCCAACATCAGATCTTATCCGATCCATTTCTAGACTTATTGTCCACCATTCACCATGGTAGTAGACAGGGTTGAGGCAACAAGAGAAAGCAAAGAGATCAAATGGAAAACACCCTTTTGGTAAACGGCATAAGATTTCACTTCTGAAGTCCTCTCCATGTAGGATTTGTTTGTATTTTCCTTCAAGAGTAAAAGTTAGATTTCACATACTTACACTTCCAAGTATTATGCTCGAATTGGGAAGAGTGACTTTTGTGAGCTTAAAGCAGGACCAATACTTGGAAGCAGGGAAGAACATGTCAGCATAAACATGCTAGATTACATCTGACCCAGAAAAGATGACTCAATGTGTAAAGTTATCCTTTATGCCAGACAAAGTCACACAGAAAGGGGAAACTTCTTGATTTACCTATCGTAGAATAATTGAAGCATGTTATAAAACTGGCTATACCAAGACAGTAGAAGAGAGAATGTCAGGACAGATGGCGCCAAAAGAGCAGGATGACTGATGGCATAGGCAAGAGGAGAAGGAAAAGAAAGGGGAACCAAAGATAAATGATGGCCTTAATTATTACACATTCCACACTCCCTCCCTGGAACCATCCATCAGACAAAACTTTTTAGTTCTAACTCCTAAGAAATTGGTAAACATTGTTTATCATGACAACTAGGAAAGAACCACCTCCGTCAAGCAGGCTGTTTGCTTGTTGCTTCTGGATGAATAGAAAGCACACCCAGATGAAGGAGTGAAAATCCTGGTACTCTGACAGTTCGGGAGATTTTTCAGTCCACCCCTGTTTTCTCTCACCTTTCTTTTCTGGGACTGTCCCATGTCAGATTAGGTGACAAGTAGTAATTCCCAAGGACACACCTACCAATGTCTTTTTGTACCAGGTTTTACCCATGGAGGTGTATCCTGGACCAGCTGTCTTCTCTCCCACCCAACGCAAATATTTCTCCCTGCAAGGAGTCAGAGTATTTTATTGGATTTTGTTCATGTTAGTCTATGAGGACACATTTCAAAATAAAATTCATGCAACCGGAGTACATGCAATGGTGAAAAAATGCTAGTAAGGAACTTAGTTCCTAACCATTGTATTTAGTTTATTGTTTTAAAGTTTGAGCTGGAAAAATTCAAATAATTTGAGCTGGAAAAATTCAAATAATTCAGTTTGCTGAAGTAAAGGACTTTTTAGCATTTTCACATCAACTTATCAATACTGATAACTTCTTAATTAGCTCTGCTCTAATTAATTTTTATATGCCTTTCTGTATTGCACTCGGCAAAACAGCTTTTTAATTTTTAGAATAAAAAGAGTAATTGCAAATCACTCTTTAAAAGAATGTCAGTATCTTCTGAACATTACTGATCCGAAAATTTGTTTTATCAGATATCGAATTACCATGGGAAGAAATTTTAGTAAAACTTGTAATTACAGAAAAACAGAATTTGAGTCATCTTATCCAGTGCCTCAAGGGCTTAGTTTTTCATTTGTTTGCGTGCTGGAGCCAACCCAAACATTTTCTGAGGAAAATCTGAATCCTTTCTGCCCTGCAGAGATGAGTTGTTATCTGTTAAAGCAAATGTTCTTAAAAGGACGATTTTTAAACCACAGGGATTTAATCCTCAGAATCATCGGAATTCCTCTCTCACATCTTTATCCTACTGACTCTGACTCTAACGAAGACCAATTTCACAGCTTCCAGGCTCAAAAGCCACCTGCTCTCACCACTGAACTAGCGACGTCACAACCCGAACGCCTTCCCCACTTTCCTTCTTACCTCTCTAACTCAGTTTCCACATGGCAGCCAGACTGTCTTCTCAAAACGTAAATCACCCCGCCACTCACGCCTCTTCCGTGGCTTCCCACGGAACTCACACTAAATCCTGACGCCCTCTCCAGCCTCCTGCTGCCCCTCCCTCAGTCACGAGCCACCACCACTCTGGCCCCTTTCTTGGTCCTCAGGCACACCACGCCCGGCCGGCCCCATGAATCACTCAAGACTCAGATGGAATGTCAGTTCCTCAAAGACCTTTCCTGAAACCTGCTCTAACGTGCCCCCTCCCCTCCCTCCTACAAAATCGCCCTGTCTTACTGTCTTCGCAGCACCCAGCACCCACGTTGTCCTGATGGTTTACTTGTACTGAATGCAGACCGTGTTCTGCAAGGTGAGTCCGTGAGATCAAACGCTTGGGCTTTGTTCCTCACTTTTAAACCCTCCATACCCTAGACCAGTACGTGGCACAAAGGAAGTATTTAGTAAATGTTTGTTGGACCAAAAAAAAAAAAAAAAGGATTAAGTAACAAAACATCTATATTTCAAGCTAAAATACTAAACATAGAAGATTGTCCAAAGGATATACGATCTACTCAAATGCAGTTCATTTCATTCCTGGATCAAACCAGATGTTGAAGATCTGCACACTAAGTATGCAGTAGTTTTGATCCTACCTATCCCACCTTCTTCACCCCTTCTCACATGACCTCTGAACCCTCACAGAACATTTGCTAAATATTTTATTATTTTCAATTTGAATTGTAATAATTGACACATGAAACTTGCTTTTGAGTAAATTATAGGAATATTCAGGACATTAACAATGACGAATTATATAACCTTTTATTAGTTGTTGTTTTTAAAATTACAACCCATGGGAGAGATTTCTTTCATATTTTTTGGCAAAAAAAACCCCAAAACAAACCCTTAACCTCTACTGAACAAATGTGGTTTGTATCTCATATTTCCTGCTGCCTACCTGATTATGTGGTCCAAATTTTATAATTACGCAGTACCCCACTACATGCATTTCTGTCTACTAACTTCTCAAATGCTTTAGCTGGATATCCTACTTGATATCTTTACCTTCATTTTTCAAGCTTTATATACCATGCTTTTTCAAATAAAATAACTTACAACTTTAATTCATTAAGATAAAATACAAATGACATAAATGATTAGGAAAGCAAGAAAATAAATAACTAGATTGTGTAAAATTTTTTCTCATTCCCATATCATTTATTTATGCTTTGACAAAATGATACTGGTTATTAACGATAATACTGGGAGTCAATTTGGCCCAAGTGGAGCAAGGGCTGGAATCTTCAGTAATGCCAGAGAAGACTTGCTACTGGCGTGAAAATAAAATCTCAAGCTTTTACGTCTCTCGATCTTTCCCTCTGTTTTCATAATGGTGAAAACAGGGTAAAAACAAAACTCAAATAACTTGATAAGGGCTGTACAAACCAGACGACGTAGTTTAATCCACTAAGGCCTGCTTCTCAAGATCTGTATTCGCCCAGGATGGACGGGGATCCGCCTGCCTTAGGGATCAACAGGAACCTGCCATGAGGCCACGTGCAGGTGGCCATCATTTCCCATGCCCTCTGCTGGGTGTGCACCAAGCCGTGTCGTGGCTACTATCTGCTAGATTTACCCGACAGGGATGAAATGAACAAAGTTCTCAGGCTTCTTTTGCCAGTGACACCGAAAAGAGGATTTCCAGGTCAAATTTCACATCCGAGCAGTTGCTTCTCCTAATTGGAGCTTAAAATAGAAATCTATTCTAAACATGCCTGTAAATACTCATTACTCATTCTTGAGAGATGTCTGTGTGCATAAACATCAGAACTAAGCCACAATGGAAATAATGATGGTAGGTAAAATTAAAGAATAAATGAATAATAATAAATACACAAAAAGGAATACAAAAATAAGAAGATAAAAAAAATGTCCATTAGTCTAGAGCAGGGTTCCCCAAGCCTGGCGCTACTGACAGCTGGGGCCAGGAAATTCTTGGTTGCGGGGCCATCCTGTGCACTGTGGGATGTTTAGCAGCATCCCTGTCCTCCACCAGCTAGATCAGTGGCAGTCCACCTCCCCAGGGTGGGAAAAACAAAAATGCCTCCAAACATTGCTGAAATGTCTCCGGGTGGCGCACAATCACGCCTGGCTGAGAACAAGTGGTCTACAGTCTAATTTGTTGGATAAACTATAGCCAATTTTCTCAAACTAATGGTGGGTTCCCTAGGCAGGCGAAACCAAAGACATATGATTCACTCATTATTACACAGTTATATAACCCTGTGGTTCTGAGTGACTTAATTACTGCAATGGGCTTTGAAGACCCCAAGCCAACCATTCAAAACCTAGAAGCAGCACCGTGTTAGATACCTCCGTGCCCACATCTTCAGAGTTACACAACACATTAGGCTGACCTACCCAGACTTCTAACTAGATACTTCCTAGTTACCCCTAGCATCTACCTCAAATTTGGTGTGAAGAGAAATGGTTGATTTCTCAGCCTCTTACGGAGATTTTGTAAAAAATGATTTGATTATTTTTTCTCTGAACATTGAACCACTAAGGCTCTGTGTGCAGCTTTAGAAATAACACAACTTTTCCATAAACTCTTTTATAATAGAATGAATTTTTTTTTTTATGATTCAAAATTAACTTTATTGTATATTTTCAATTTGGGGAGTCCTAACATGAGTACTAAGGGACTGTCATATTATGTGTCAGCATAGAAATAACACAAACATTTCATTTTGGGGTATTACCTCATAAATTTGTACCTATGCTGATGCATTACAACATGGAGAATGAATTTTTAAGTTATTTCTTTGAGTGTTACCCATTTAACTTTAAAAATCTATCTTTACAATTCCAACCTTACTTTTATCTCAGACACAGTGGTAGATGCTATTATAAACCTTCATAATAA
Organism: Cabassous unicinctus; assembly: GCA_029593785.1. Classification (NCBI taxonomy): domain Eukaryota; kingdom Metazoa; phylum Chordata; class Mammalia; order Cingulata; family Chlamyphoridae; genus Cabassous; species Cabassous unicinctus. The sequence continues at coordinate 11,075 of JAQZBX010099416.1, forward strand.
ATTGTTTTGCAATTTTTAATATATGATATTTAAGGTTTCCACTAATTAAAAAATAAATTAAAAGTTGTGCTTATTTCTGAGGGGTCCTCAGAAGACTTAAAATGAGACTTCTGCTCTAATTTCTCTCCTGGAAGAGCATCAGATACATGGCAGAACAATAGAAACCAATTAAAGACACACATACTTGCTCCAGTGAACTTTTCCTTCCAGTGTCTGCATCTCACCAAGGATGGCAAGGAGAAGAGACGACTTCCCACAGCCTACCTGGCCCACGATCATGGTCAACTGACCTACAGAAATGAAACAAAGGGCAATAACAGGTGACAGGGAGTTCACTTAGTAAAACAAAATCAAAACACATTGCAAAAGGCAAATGTTTCACAACCAAGAGCACAGTTTTAGTCT
>JAQZBX010099417.1:0-11476 GCA_029593785.1 Cabassous unicinctus
TTTTTTTTTTGCATACTTTATTTCATTTAATCATCACAATTGTCTTTTGAGATAAGTACTACTGTTGTGCCTATTTCACAGATGAGGAACTGAAATTCATAAGAGATAATGCAAATTTCCCTAGTTTACCTGTTTAGTAGTAGCAGAACTGGAACTCAAACCTGCCTAGGCCTGTTTGACACCAAAATCCACTTTCTTAAGGTAGTGGATTCCATCAAGATTAGACCACTAGGGAAGAGGGAGGGAAAATTAATTATGAATTAACCTTTATTGGATGTAGTGGGTATCTGTCAAGTATTGTGGCCACCCAGCATCTTTGAACACCCTTCCCATATTTGGGTAATTTTCCTGAAAGTGGAAGCCAGACACATGCCATGGTGCAAAAAGGGAAAATGTCACAAAACCACTTAGCAGGCCTGGTGGGGCAGTGTTCACTGAGGAGCCCTCACACCGACAGTAGCTGGAGCAGGCACTCAGGCTCCTACTTTCCATTGCATTCTAGGGCAGTGCACAGAGATCTAATGGGACCAAACAGCAGATTCCTAGAGAGGGACCTTGATTTTGGGCCATGCAGCTCATGGGCAACATGATTACAGAAGCACTGGCCCTTTCCATGGGATCATCAGGGGTCAGGGTACTGTAGTAATATGTCATAGGGGCATGTTGGCCTCAACCTCCATGGTTTGGGGGAAACACCATGACTTTCCCTGGTATGATGAGGGAGCTGGGGACTGAGGCTGCAGTTGCAGGAGTATGATGTGGCAAGCTACTGACTTGAACCTCAGCATCCCAATCATCCATCACGACTGAGGAAATACCAGCCCTTCTATTATGACCAAAGTGTGGGTTCCAGGTCTCATGACTTACCAAAGTCAATTGCTTTAAGCATTGGTTATCACCAGATTCATCTGGTTTGCAGGAGACCAACTGATTTTCTAGGAGGCAGCCTACAGGGGATCAGGCTGAGCCAGGTTTCCAAGGGGACGAGTTTCCCAGGGACTGCTGTGATGCCTGTGCTTAGTGGTGGCTGCAACAGAGCTGCTTCTGGGACGGACACATGAGGTGGTTTAGACACTACTTTTGTCCTTATGCCCCCCCCCCCAAGCTGATCTGGCCATCCAGGAAATTCTCTGAGCTACCAGATAATGTGTAATAAACTTATCTTCTGCTTCAACCAGCTGAAGTAAGTTCTGTTGTTTACAACTTAGGTCTAGAGTGATAACTGATCATCTATTTTGTGCCAGCCATTATCCTAGGCCCTGTCTCATTCTTTATGTCACAAGATTCTCACACACACACACACAAAAGAACCCAACAATGTAAGTACAATTTACACTGCTGAAGAAAAATGTGATAAAGCTATGGTAGGGATGAGGCCAGCGAGATCAAGAGAGGAATAATCATGAAGGGTCCCATTTATCCAGTTGCTGGTTTTGGGTTTCTCCTACAAGCCAGTATGTCCCAGTATGAAATGCAGGCCTCGGGTTCTATGTGAGATGTCTGGCTACAGACCTGAGAGGCAGCTACTTCCACCAGGTGGTGTCTTTGACAGACTCTGCTACAAGCTGCTTCTTTGTAATCCCACAATGGCAGCTGGCCAGACCAGGCTTCTTAGATTTTTCTCCAAGCTCTGACTGACCCCTCCACTAGTGCTTCAGGTATAGTGGCTAGAAACTATTCTCTGACCCTCTAATTTTCTCTCCCAAGCCTTCCCTTTTCAACTCCCCACAGTCAAGTAAGCTCTATTTCTTTTTAAACTAACCACATTATTTCCAAAATGCGTGGTTCTCTTTCCCTGACTGAATTGTTATTGATACAATAGGTAAAATAAAAACTGAGATGGGAAATAACATATGTGGTAAAATTAAATTTGAAGTTTGCCATTTTTTTTCATATTAGCCTAGAATAATGGGAAAACTTGGGCTTTTGTATCTTAATTATTTGGGTTCTAATCTTAGCTTTGCCCTTATAGCTGTGTGACATTCTGTAACTTACCTAACATCTCAGAGCTTTGGTTATGTCATTTTAAAATGGGGATCATAATACTTATCTTCTGGAGCTGCCTATAAATAAAACGGTTTTAAAATGCCCATGAACACTACAATGCAAGGTGTTGGTGCATGGGTGATGTGTGGGAATTCTGCCCATTAAGCATGATTGTTTTGTAAGCTCACAACTTCTCTAATAAAAAATATATAACAAAAGAAAGGGAGGAGGAAAATATATTAATTGAACACTACCAATGTGCCAGGCACTGTGCGAAGTGCTTTCATTTTCTAACTTGTTTACACTACCCAATTACCTCACTATAAATACTGTTATCATCTTTATTTTACAAAGGAGCAACTTGGGAAATAGAAGCCAAGAAAAATTACTTGCCAAGGCTATACAGATAGTATGTGGCAGAGCCAGGGTCTGAACCCAAGCATTTAGGCTCCAAAGTCCATGTTGTTCACCAATTAACCACACGACCTCCCATGATGGGCATCTGTACTACCACCAGATTTGTGTGCACTTATTACAATTTGCAATTTTTTATCTATTAGCTATCTATTGCTGCATAACAAATTGATCCAAAACACAGCAACATAAAACAAAGGTTTACTATCTCAAAGTTTGCTGAATCCAAGAGTAGCTTAGCTGGATGGCCCAGGACAGGAGCTTTCGTGAGGTTGCAGTCAACCTGTTGGCAAGCGCTATAGTCATCTCAGGGATCAACGGGGATCAAGAATTCACTTCTGAAGCACTCATTTGGTTTTTGGCCAGCCTCAGATCCTTGTCAAGTGCTCCTCTCCACAGACTGCTTGAGTGTCCTCATGACACCACAACTTCCCACACAGCAGGTAATTCAGGATAGAGTGTGCAAGCACCTAAGACATTAACTGAAGGCTTTATAACCTAACTTTGGAAGTTACATGTCATCAATTCTGCTATATGCTGTTGGTCACACAGACCAAAGGTGGAAGAGGATTATACAGGTGTGAATACTAGGAAGTGGGAATCATTGGGACCATCTTGGAGGCTGGCTACCATAGTCTGCCCCATTTTTGTGACTGCCTCCTCCACTAGAATGCAAACTCCCTTAGTGGGAAAAAATCATTAGTTCTGTTCATTGTTACATTCCCTGCCATAGTGCCTGCCATATAATAGATGGTCAATAAGTATTGAATGAGTATAATGATGACACTATGAATTCCAAAGTATGAACTCCTTTTAACCTGTCTCAGTCTCAGACAAGTTCCAAGTTGCCATTTATGGTATCACTTAAATAAAATTTTTTGGGAGGTACTGAGGATTGAACCCAGCAACTTGTACATGGGAAGCAGGCACTCAAACACTGAGCTACACCAGCTCCCTAAATAAATTTTAAAAACAAGACTATATCATACCTATGAACATCTACTCATGTAAATAAAGTTATATAAAATGGTCTTAGAAGAAAACATAAGAAACTTAAGGGAGCGATGGCTTTTGGGGAGAAAAGAGGAGTAGGAATGGGGTTAAGGTCAAGTAGAGCTTTATCTGCAATGTTTTCTTATATTAAAATTTTTTGAAACAATGGTTAATGATGGTCAATTCTGGGTGACAGGATATAGGTATTCTCTGTACTTCTCAGTATTTTTAAAATTTCTCAAAATAAAATAAGCAAGATCTAAAAAAAATGCCATGGACATAGTAGATTCCAACTACAGGCCCTTTCCATTTTATTACCAATGTTTGAAAATCAATAAAGAGGATTGTGCATTTGTTGCACATCTTAAGTGAGAATTCTTGTTTGAATACTTCTTTTCAAGGACTTTCAAGGTGAAAGTGAATACCTTTATAAAACATCATTTTAAATAATATGTCTAGATAAAACTGTGCTTGCTCTGGATTTGCATCCTAAAATTGATTTTTTTTTAAAATATTGTGCTATGTTTTTTATATACCTCAAATACAAGTGCAAATTCCCATAAACTATGGATTTTAAGTTTTGGAAAAATTTAAAAACATTATTTTTCATATTTATATATGAAAAAATATTTTGAATCTAATTTATACCTGATTGATAACTAATATGGGGTCATTGTGTATGTGATGATGCATTCAAGCAATAAAATAAAAGCAGACAGGTAGTTAAGAGATCATTGCAGTTACATGGAGAGGCTCAGCAGGTGCTTTGCAAACAGTTCTACCAGGGTAGGCATGTTCCTCCAAGTCTAAGATCCCAAGAATGATATGGCTCTTGGAGTCTCAGTTTCCTCATCAATTATTATTAGGAAGGCTCAGCTTAGAGTCTTCCATTAATTTAGCAACATGAATGTTAGCCCTGTTGGCAAGAAATTTCATTTCATCTGACTACTTTCTTTTATTTTTAAAGAAGTTATAGATTACATGAAAGTTACAACAAAAATATAGGGAAGTCCCATATACTTCACCCCATTCCTCTATCACATTTTCCCCTATTAATAACATCTTTCATTAGTGTGGTGCATTTGTTACAATTGATGAATAAATACTGAAGCATTGCTACTAATGATGGTCTATAGTTTACATTGTGGTTACACTGTACAATTCCATATGTTTTGACCAAATGTATAATGGCCTGTATCTGTAATTGCAATATCATGCAGAACAATTCCAATGTCCCAAAAATACCCCGTGTTATACCTAGTCTTTACTCTCCCTTCCCTTATCACCTCTGGTGACCACTGTCTTTATATCAATGTTACAAGTTTTTCCATTACTAGAATAATAAGTCTACTTTGGTCCATAGTTGCATTCTCCCCTTATGTTTTTTCATTCCTCAATCTTGAGGATTTGGGGATGGTGGTGCCCACTCTCTGCTTCCAATTGAGAGGGGACTTAGATACCATGGAGCAGATGAATGGAATTGTCTTCCTTGCAGTTGTAGACACTCTCTGATTTTTGTGATGGGCATTGTCCATCATCATCATTTTGTTTACTGTCCTGTGCTAGTCCAATGAACTGCAGAGTCGGTGTTGGCTGTAACTCTGCTGAGATTCAGGGTTCAACTGGCATATGAACTGACCAAAGATTTATGTCTCTAGTACACATATTTATTGTATATAGTGCTAATTATATGTTCAAATAAAAGGGGCAGAACAACCATACATGGGAAAATTATAAATGAGTCTAATTCTATTACATTGGGGAGATAAGTTAACATATGTTCCAAGGTAAGGTCAGATGTCTCTAGAGCCCTCAGGAACATCCGTGATTGAGGCACTGTTTACTGTGGCAGTCAATGAGATGGTCCTGAGATATGCATAAGCATAACATCTGTAATATCCTCCCAACTCACTTTGAAATCTCTTAGCCATAAAAACTCATTTGTATTTAATATTTTCCCCTTTTGTTCAAGGTCTTTTTCAGGTGCATGGCTAGTTGGCACTTGGTAATAATCCCTCGGTGCCAGGGGGCCCATCCTCACACAAAGGGGAAGGCAGTGAGCTTATCTGCTGAGTTTGGCCTAGAGAGAGGCCACATTTGAGTAACAAGGAGGCTTTCAGGAGGTAACTCCTAAGAAATATATATTATAAGGCTAAGTTTCAGTTTAACAAGAATAAGTTCCTAAGTATAAGCATTAATATCAAGGGCCTGGTGTATTGTTCTCTCCTTATTCACTGGGCACTGCTATGTACTCTTGAGATTCTTGCCACTTTATTAGAGAACGTAGCAGGACTCCCCAGGATGGGAATTTAATATTTTGACAGTTATCTTGTGGGTCTCCACCCACTGAGATAACACCCCATGACCACATGACCACATTCATATTCCTTAGAGGCATGCCCCAGGTGCACTCTTCCACACACATCCCCTGACCACTGATCCCTGCACCAGTGACCCTCGACTGCCATAGCTGTAACTTTTTTGTAATGCAAAACATCCCCAAAAATAGTTACCCAAATTTCTTGCCTTATGTCTTTCATCTCCATAAGATCTCTTACCTTTTATGTATGTTACAATTTCTTCTGTATGTTCCCCCAGTGTCTTTTTTTTTTTTTTAACTTTATCTTCAAAGAAGCTTTAGGTTACAGAAAAGTCACATAAAAAAATATAGGGGTCTCAATGGACACAAAAACAGCAAAAAACGGGGGTGGTGGTTGTGGTGGTGGTTTAAAAACGGATAAAAGTAAATAAAAAAATAAAGTCTTTTAAAAAAAAGTATAGGGGAGTAGGATATGGACTATAGTTAGTAGTAATACTTTGACGATGCTCTTTCATAATTTGTTGGCAAATGTTTCACAACAACACAGGGTGTTTGTGGTGGGGTGATGTGTGGGAGCCCTGTATGATGTTATGCATGTTTGTTTTGTAAGTTCACAATGTTTACTGAACACTTATAATTTATGTATGTTCATGTATGAATGATATACTTCAATAAGTTGTTTTAAAAAATATATAGGGGTCTCCCTTTCTATTTTCTGTAAATGTATCTTCTAGACTCTAGCTCTCTAAGTCTGCTCAATTTGCTTAATTCGTATCAAAGAGGTTATGTAATATTTGTCCTTCAATGCCTGGCTTACTTCACTCAAAATAAGGTCCTCAAGATTCTTCCATGTTATACCATGTGTTAAATTATAATCCATGCTTAATGGCAATGCCCCAAAATGTGTTCATCCATTGCAATGAATGTACCACACTAATGAAAGAAGTTGTTAATGTGGGGAAAAGTGGGAGGTGTGGGGAGTGGGGCATATGGAAATCCCTTATATTTTTTTATGTAGCATTTGATAATACACCAATTAACATTTTACAATACACCAACCCTGAAGGGAAAGGGATTAGCAGATAAGGTAGGCCGTGCTAATCTAAAATCAAGGAAAAGAATGCTGAATTAGGAAACCTGTTGGCTTTCCATCCATCCATTCAAACAACATACTTATTGTACATCTGTGATGTGCCAAACAATGTGCTGGAGATAAATAAACAAAACTGGGTGGCTTGTTAATGCAGTTGTTTATGTAATAAATATTAGCAACTATCCGATATTTGATAGAGGAAAACTGAAAAAGAAGTATCACAACACAAGGGATCAGTGCATAAAAACATTCAGAATGCTGAAAGAGCGAAAAACTGTAGAAATAAACAAAGACCCAGCCTGATACATGTGTGTCAGAGACTGGGTTTCAGGGGCACACAGATTTCCACAGGACACGTGGTCAAGCTGCCTTTGGAGGCCTGCCTCCTCTCCTTGGCTGCTGAAGACCTCAAGAGGCAGTGTGGTACCGTGGAAAGGTCACAATCTCTGGAACAACACATCCCTGGGTTCTCATCCCTGCTGTGGCAGGCTGTGAATTGTTCCCAATATGCATCTTGCTCTTTTTCCTCAGTAAAATAAATCCTGACCACCCACAATAGACCACCTCTCCCAGTCTCCCTTGCAGCTAGGCAAGGCTTTGAAATGAAATTGTGATCAATGGGTTCTAAGAAGTAGCATTTGAAACTTCCAGGAAGTCTCCTTCCTTTTATAAATTCCAGCTGGCAAATATGGGGCTATGAAAGCTGGTGCTAGAGCAATCACTTTGGAAAGTAGATGGAAGCCTTGTGTGGAAGATGGCAGAGCAACATGATGTCTGATGATTGTGAAGCTGCCGTACCAGCCCTCTGTGGCCTGTGAGAGGGTAATAAACTCTCAATTTGTTTTAGCCACTGTTGAGTCACCTGTCATTTGTGGTCAAACCCAATCCTGAGACAACCAGTGGGACCTTATACAATAACTTAAACTCTCAGAGACTCAGTTTCTTCATCTACAAAATGAAGATAATAATATCTATTTTTATAATTGTTGGAAGGACTGGATTAAAAGAATAAATAAATTTAATGAACCTAGAATAGTGCCAGGCACCCAGTAGTAGTTTTATAAGCAGCTATTAGCATAATAATGTTCACTATCTATCCCCAGCTCTCTGCCTGAGGACTGCTCTCCTGCTTAAGCCTCCAATCAAAACTCCTATTCCCTGAAACTTGCACCAACCAAGGAGATGATGACTTGAACTGCTAGTGAAAATAGTGTGCTCTGAGTTATGTGGAGTCTAGAGTTCTAACCTTTCCAGGGACTATGTGCCTCCATCTTGGAAAATGACCCTCTTCTAGCTGAAGGTAGAGTCTTGAGAGAGGAAATACATAGATTGATAAGGGGAAAAGAGTGTCTTTGTCAGATAGAAAGGCCAGCTAAATCAACTCTGATGATTGGCCAAGAAGCTAATATGACTGTAAACTATAAAACCATTCTCACATCCTTCATGTTATCCCACCTTAATGTGACACTCCCTACCCATTTCCCTCTCTGTTCATGCCTCAATTGTGTGTGATGTGAGTTTATGTAAACCTGAAGAGTGGGCTCTTCAAGATGAAACAGCATCCATGGGTGACTTTCTTATACATTGAATTGATACAGGAATATCGGAAGGGTTTGGGCATCATTAATGAAGAACTTCACTTTATTGTGATGTTTTGGGGGAAACAAGGAGAAGGATTTTCTCTAAATGGAAAATCTACATGTTTTCTTCCTCTAACTCCCCCTGGTCTGCCTGGACACTTGTCCCTCTCCTTGTCACTGAGAGAAATCAGACTACCTCTTGGACCAGGGAGGCAGCCCTTGTTGGAAGCTCCTGGGTAAGTTCTAGTTTCTAGCCTTCCTCTTACCAGCTGTGTGACCTTGGGCCACAGTCACTTATCTTCTCCAAGCTTCAGTTTCTTCATCCATAAAATGCATAAACAACAAATCTCTCCTGAGCATGAAAATAAACAGTTGAGCCAGTTAGCTTTAATTAATGAAATGAGCTTGATAAACTAACTGTACATATGCCCCCTGGTAATCACTTAGCTAGATTTTCCTCAGAGAGAGGAAGCTGCCACAGGAGTCCAAATCAGCGTGAATGGTGGCTTAAATGGGGACTACAGAAATGGACAAGGGCCAAACAGATAAGACTCGGGATATATTTTGGAAGTGAGGCAAAAGGACTTGCTGATGGACTGGTGGCATGGTATGAGTGAAGGAGAGAATCAAAGATATTTTACTTGGAGTAGGAGATGATGAGGAAGATGGACTTGAAAGGAATCAATAGTTCTTTTCTCAGATATGCTAAGTTTAAGGTGTCCATCAGACATCAAAGTGGAAATAAATGTTGAGTCAGCAGTTGAATGGATGACTCAGAAACTTATGGGAAAGGTACTAGTGCAGCCACAGATTTGAGATTTGTAAGCTTATATATATTACTTAAAGCCATGGGATAGAATGAGTTCAGTGGAGGAAAGGATGTAGCTATCAAGATAAGAGGTCAAAGGAGAGAATCTTCAGGTGTTATAATATTTTGAGGTTGGTAGGGGAGAAGGAGTCACCAATTTGATAAACCAAACCAACATACTGTCACAGAAACCTAGAAACTCAGTGTTTCAAGGAGGAGGTAATCAATTGTGCCAAATACTCTGAGAGGTCATGTAAGATGAGGGCAGAAAATTTCCCATTGGCATTGATTGGCAACCTGGGTGTAGTAGGCAGCCTCCAAGATAACCTCCAAGGATCTCCATCTCCTAGCAGTCATACCCTTGTATAATTCCCTTCCCTTGACTGTGGGCTGGATTTTTTGATTCACTTCTAATAGAATACAGTAGATGTGAGGGTATGTCACATCTTAGATTGTCACAGAAAGACCATGGCTTCTATCTGGCTCACTGTCCTGTCAGTATTTTCTTTAGGTGTTGGCATAGAGTAAACATCAGGTGTAAACTGTTTGAGGCTTTTTACAGGCAATTATGACAGAAGGAGAGAGATGCATGGGATTTAAGGGGATGCATAATGGAGAGATTACATTGGTGGTCCATAGATTCTAGGCTGGTTGGGGAAGGAAAATGAGGACATGAAGTGTGTGATGGAGAGAGGAGGAGTGGGACGCCAAAGGATTAGAAACTCAAAGGGATGGTCTCTTAGTGGAACACCAGAATACATGAGGAAGAAGGATAAGAGGTGGTAGGTAAGTAAAAGATGCTTCAAATAGATATTTCAAAACTCTTACTGGTGAATGCAATTTCTAAGAGTAAGTTGCTCAGATGGAGTGAAGGAAAAGATGGAAGAAATGAATAGTATAGGACGAATCATTGATGTAGGTGTGGAGGTCATCCAGGATTTTGACAGGCATAGCAGTGAGGATGACAGTAAGACAGATACCAGGACCATCACTGCATGAGGAGCTGTGACTGGCAAGTTGATAGAAACAGCAGCAAAAGGGGGTTACGAGGCAATGGTTTATATTTAATGAGCTGGGGTTGAAGGGGAAAGGAAGGAAAATGGTTTGTAGGCAACAACGGTGATCCCATCCTCAAAACTGAAAGGGCTGTAGGGGAAGGAGAGCCCTCAAGGGAGAGCCTTGGGGATTGGTGAGCATAAGAGGAAGCCCATGATCAGGTGTGGAGCTACTAAGGAATGGATTAGAATTTCCTTTCAAGTGATGGCAGAATATTAGATGAAGTCAAACCTAGTATACATCTGTATAACAAAAATAATTATTTATAGAGCACCAACTAAATTCCAGGGACTGTGCTAGGTACTTTACTTATTTAAAAATATTTTAATCCCTGTAATAACCCAGCATACAAATGAGGAAACCAGCTCAAATGGATTAAGTATTGTAGCCGATGTAGTGGATTTATACCATGTCAAATTTGCTAAGCTGGAACTACATTTTCAGGGATTTCCTTCTCTGTGTGAATCTAGGTTACGATTATCCCTAAGAGAAATCTGTGCAAAATTTGGAAGGCAGAAGTGAAGAAGTAGCTATTATGCTCTGAATTTATTTGGTGCAGAGTCCCAGGCACCACTGCAGCTTATATAGGGTGTTACTGATCTGTTGGTTCAACTTGATGGCCTGAGGTCCTATAGCCAGACCTGCAGCAACTCTAGCCTTCTCTCTGTGTCTTCAGCTTCAACAACTCCTGAGCCGTGGGTGTGTGCCGCGGTCCAGCCAAGGCAGGAGGGAGCAGACTGAAGGTGGTTTAAGGGAGTTGGGGAGAGTGATGAGTCGCACACCAGATTGAGTGAGAATTGACGACTGACGACTGACTTTATTGCAAGATAAGCTCAGTTTTTATATTCTATTTTTTGGCAAGCGTAAGCATTCTCTTTGAAGTTATGCAAGGTTGCAGACGTCATATAGACTTGAGATAAGCACTTTCAGTTCCATGGTGACAGGATGTTAACTTTTTAGGAACAGTAACTTACGGCATAGTAGTTCTTGCTCTGATGTCTAAGATTAGATATGCTAGACTTTATGATTTTAGCTAAAGAGTCATCAAGATCCTGAACTATCTTTTAGGCAGTAGTTTCCTGCTTGTAGTTTACTTTTTAAAATTCTTACAAAGATCTAAAGAAATTCATTTTCTATATAGGCTTAAATTAACCAGGGTTATTTGTAAGATATGGCATCACACCGAAATCATATGTACAGTTAAATTTGCAAGACTATTGTTTTTC
>JAQZBX010099418.1:0-11476 GCA_029593785.1 Cabassous unicinctus
AGGAAAGTTCTCTGCTTCACATTTCCCTGATTACTAATGCTACAAACACAAATTGATTAGCTGGGTACGGGAAAAGAACAGCCATCCAGACAGCAAGCGGCATGGGATACTCTCAGAGGTGGGAGACTCTTGAGATCCTGATTGCTAATTTCACACTCATGCCAACCATTTATCATTCAGTGAAAAGAAGTGAGAAGACACTTAGTAAAAATGTGTATTTGTGTTTTATTTTCTAAGTATTCCAGCAGAGGTCACTAGATACATTTAGAAAGCCACACATTTGCTTCAACATCTGGAATCTTCAGGAAAGTCCTGAGGACTTTCAAGGATTGATTAGACTGCACCTGCGAATCCAGAACGATCCAGCAACATATTTATTGAACACCTACAAGGGGCTAGGCACTATTTTAGGATCTGAGAAAATTTTCAGTGAACAGCAAACAGGTCCCTGCCCTCAGGTGGGTATGTAACATGCAAACAAATAAGCAAATTCTATTATTTCAGGTGTTGTTAAACACCTCTGAAGAAGAAAAATGTTGTAAAATGGTAGAGAGTGTCACTGGATAGAAATGGGTGCTTTAGCTCTGGAGGTCAAGAAGACCTCACTGAAGATGTGATATGCAAATGAAGACAAAAGACGAAAAAGAAGCTGCCCTTATAGATCTGGGAAAAGAGGTACTGATAACTCTACCTGTTACAGGGCCAGAGTTAAGACCACTGTGCCTAGATCTCAGAGCATAATGAATGATGGGAAGGCTGGGAGGGATGAGATCAGAGAGGAAGGCAGGGAACAGGTCCTAGAGAAGCTTGTGGAGAGCTCGGCTTTTATCCTGGCTGTATCAGGAAGTCACTGGAAGGCTTTAAGCAGGGCAGTAAGTTGATCTTATTTATGCATTAGAAAGAGTATTTTGGTTTACTTTACAGAGAAGGGATTATTGAGATGGGCAAGAGAGGAGGTTCCAAGACTGAGGGTATAAAGCCTGCAGATCAGTGAAATTCCAGAATGTAAAACTTTATACCTACCATAGGTAAATTCCTATTTTTCTTCTCAATGCTATAAAGAGCAGCAGTGATAAGTGAGTTATTTAGCATTCAATCTTTTCTTTTTAAGTGAAGACTTAAAAAGTGAAGAGATTACCCTTATTTTTCAATGCAGCATCCTTATATATTTCACTTTTATGCTCTCATCTGTCTATTTTCTATACTTTGTGTCAATATTGTGAGTACAGAAACAAGATTAAAATGGAGACTCATATGTAATGTGTCTGTTACTGTGATCATGGATCTTATATTACCAGGGAAAATGGGTATTAAATAAGTAGCTCAAGGGTGCAAAAGGTTGTGAATGAGATACAGGTGACGTGAGAACATGCAGCAATAGAATTAACACAATCAAAAATATTAAGAATGACCTCCCTGAGAAAATAACATCTAAATTGACACTGAAAACAAAAATTGGTGAAAAGCTAAGTACAGAGGAACTAGCTGCCTGGACAGAAGAGGATTCCAGGCAGAGGAACTAGCTCGTGCAAAGACTTATAGACAAAAGAGAGCGTAGTAAATTGAAGAGCTAAAGCATCAATATTCTTCTGTAATTGTCTCGGAGATATTGAGGTAGAAAGTGATATAAGAACAAAGCTGGAGAAGAGGGAAGGGACTGTTAAGAAGTTTGAATTTATCCTAATAAGGAAAAATCATGATAGGATTTTATTATTTAATTTGTATATATATTTTTAAGGTGAAATGGAACACACAAGTAACAAAGTGCACAATTTGTAGGCCCAATGAATTAACACAAAGTAAACACACTTCCTTATGTAACTGTCTAATAAAAAATTGGAACCAAACATACCAGAGTGAATTTTTCAGACAAGTCTTGGGAGTAAGAGCTTATTCCATAGTGTGCCATATTTCAAAAGTGGAATTATTCTAAAAATTTGCATTTTCCAAAGATCACTCAATGCACAATGGAGAATGGATTAGGAAGGGATGAGACTGAAGATGACATGTTTGCAGTACTTTGGGTATGCATCATATGGACATTTAACTTAAGAAAATTCAGTTATATCTGCTAGACAAAAGAGAAGATAGAAATAACAAGAGAGAACAGTTTAAACCATATAAGAGAATCCACTCAATGAGGGGAGAGGAGCTCCTGAATGAGCAGGAGCTGGTAGAGGACATTTCTTACCGTTGATCTTCTTATAGTCTGTGTATCCTACTGACTGAATGTGCTTGAGGGTTGACACATATATCTTGACCAGGATTTCTTCTTAAATGTTGACTTTAGAACCAAACTTCAGTAAAAAATGACTCCGATGTGATGTAGACAAGAGATGGTGGTAACTTACATTGGAGTGATGCAGTGGGATTAGAGAGAAGTGGGTAGTGGAACATATTTAAGAGTTGACAAAACTTGGAGTTCATTGATTGTAGAGGGGTACAGGTCAATGCCCAGTTTTCCAGTATGAGCACTTAGATAGATGGTCATGCAGTGTACAAAAACAAGGAACACTTTAGGAAGAGTAGAGGTGCTTGAGAGAATAAACACCTCCATGTTAGGCATGGGGAGTTTGAGTTACCAGTCAGGTGCCCTGTAGGAAGTTAGATATTCTCCCTACTCAGAGCTTCAAGAGAGGAGTCTGGCACGTAGCCGATAACTGAAACAATTATATGGTGACATCTCAGGAAGAGGATCTCCAGAGTGAGTAGAGAAGATTGCTGAACCAGTGCTCCTGCGTGCATGGGCAGCTGGCACTCAACCACAAAGCTACACCTGCTCCCCTCACATGTTCATCTTTTAAGGTAGAGGTCACAATATGGTACCTGGAGTCTTACTTGGTACGTACAGGGTTGGAACTGAAGGTATTTCTAAATGTAATTATTTCTCAAACGAGAGATTTCACATAAAACTTCAGATTTCCAGTTTCTCTTGGAAAATCAGAAGACCAGGACACCTTAGAGCCATTTGTATAACTTCATGTCAAAAACCAGCTGGAGCTAAGCAAACCTCTCTATTTAGCAGTCGCTACAATCACCTTGTTCTTGTGAAAGTGTCCAAAAGGGATTTTGACCTTGACTGTTGAGATTATTTTAGTGGCAGCATAAATTGAGGCTCACTCAAACTCCTAGAACTTGTTTTTACAAGAGAGCTTTTGTTTTGCTCAGCCCTTTTTCCTGACTTCAGTTTTATTATTTTTATAAGAGAAGTTGTAGGTGTACAGAAAAATCAAGCAAAAATTACAGAGTTCCCATATTCCTCTCCACCACACACACAGTTTTCCCTATTATTTACACTTGGCATTAGCATGGTATCTTTGTTGCAATTGATGAAACAATATTATTACAATTACACTATTGACTATAGTTGGTAGTTTACATTAGGGTTCACTATTTTTGTACGGTCCTATGGGTTGGTTTTTTTTAATTCTAGTAACATATATATGCCTAAAATTTCCCCCTTTTAACCACATTCAAATATATAAATTCAGTGGTGTTAGTTACATTCACAATATTGTGCTACCATCACCACCATCCATTAATGGTACAGAGTTTCTGTTTGGGGTGATGGAAAAGTTCTGGCTTTATTTTGAACTCTTCTTTTGCTGAGTAGAATAGACAGGATGAAAGGATTTGGAGGTGTGACTATGGCCTCTGTAGCTAAAGAGGTAAGAGAGAGATTTTTGGAAAGCGAGAAGGCAGAGGGATGATCTGGCCTCGGGTAGAGAGCAAGTCATGCGGGGAAGTTCAATAAAACTTCCTGTTGCTTTTGTCCTTGTTTTGCTCTGTGATGTCATTGTATATTACCCTCCATTTTCCTATTAATTTTCGATAAAATTAATATGACCACTGGATTAAAAAAATATCAGTTAACATAAGTCAGCCTGGAGTGAATGTATATAAAGATGAGCATGTAAGCTGCCAAGAGCAGAATTCAATTCCAGAGGATCCTGTAAGTTTGCCAGAAGGTTGCTGGAGAGGTAGCAGAGTAAATTCATCAAAAAGAAGGGCTTTGGAGTCAGGCAAATCTAATCGGACTCTTACTAGCCTGTAAAACGGGGATGATAATGCTTACCTCATGAGATTGTAAGAACATTCCTGGTTCAGTGTCTGCAAACCCCATTTTGGCTCAGAGTTGCAATCCAGGGATTGCAATACAGACATACAGAGTCAACCTGATGGCATGCCAGCTCAAACCGCTAAGCTGCCTCCTGCCTGGAACTCAAGTCAGGAGATCATTGTTGACTGCCATCTAGACTCGCTTTTTCCAAGCTCTACTCAGGTAGCAGAGATGCTGGGGTGGAGGCAGAAATACAGAGGTAAAGATTCCTTTGCTGACATTCTCCACCAAGTTTAGGACCCAACACAGTGCCAGATCTTGTATATGCCGTAGGTTTATACTAAATGGAGGTATGTATATGCTATAAATCTTACAAAATATACTGTGATATTTGAGTAGATGCTAAATATGACAAGAACAGCAAGTTGTTTTTGTTTGCTAAGGCTGCTGGAAGCAATATACCAGAAATGTGTTGGCTTTTAGAATGGGAATTTATTAGGTTGAAAGCTTGTGGTTCTGAGGCCATGAAAGTGTCCAAATCAAGGTATCATTAAAAGATGCTGTCTCACCAAGTGGCAGCTGGGGGCATCCGGCACACGGTGTTATCTAAGGATGGTTTCTTTCTGAGCTCAGCTGTGGGTGATCAGGCATATGGCTCATCTCTCCCCTGTCCTCCAGGCCTCGTCTCTTTCAGCCTCTTGGGGGCCTCTTTCTGTGTCTCTGTGCTTCACTGATTCCAGCATCTGGCCTCTGGGACCTCTCTCTCAGCCTCTCAGGGTTTCTCTGCCTCTGCAGCCTTTTTCTCTGTGTCTGTGGCTTTTATTCCTCCATTTTTAAAGGATTCCAATAAAAGGATTTAAGATCCACCCTGGGTCATGTCCTACTAAAGCAATCAACTCAAAAGGAAGTCCCTTAACTGAATCTAATCAAAAGGTCCCATCTATACACACAGGAATGGATTAGCTCTAAGGACATCATCTTCTGGGGTCTACTCAGCTTCAAACTGTCACACAAGTCATGTATGTGACAATGTTTAACTAATTTTCTTCCAAACTGGTATAATGAATAGTCAATGCAGGAATACTTATAAAGAAAGAAAATTTAATGTTAGTACAGTCGTTGCACTAAATCGGGTTCTGTCAGGTGGAATCCTGTTAGTAATCGCCTCCATGTCAATGCTCAGTGTAGTCAGGCAAACCAGAGAGTCAGTTCTACCCCGCCTTAATGAAACCCGCAAAGCACAAGACTCGAATTAACTGTTTTGCCATCATTGTTCATCAAAGGTCAACTTGAGAACACACATTTTGACCTAGGTGTTTTTGTCACCCTAATAATTCTCCATTTGTGTGTGTACATGGCATAAACGCATATTCTCATTAAACATCAATCCTGAATGCAACGGTGCCAGCCCAAAGGGATAAGTAATGAAAGCTTTTATTTTATTTTTTTTTAGTGGGAGGTCCCAGGAATTGAACCCAGTTCCCCTCCGTATGGGAGACAGACGCCCAACCATTTGAGCCATGTCCGCCCCAGTAATGAAATCTTTTGACATCACCCAATCCTATGATAATCACAACTTCCTAACGTCTAAGGAAACTACTGTAGGGAAATAAGATTTTAAGATATTAATGTTAGATTATATTAACATTTAATATATTTTTTTAAAAAATCATATCTTTCATAAGACCAGTACTGGGTTATTTCTTAATCACTGTACTTGGAAGAGAAGAAGTATTACTTTATGTAGTTGGCAACTCCACATGCACTTTGACTAGAAAACAAGCTATTCTTGTAACACTGAAATGTCTACCGAGAAATATTGTGGAATCATTTTCCTCATAAATGACTATAAACCTAGTGTTGATTTAAGATGGACGGTTGAGAAGAAGGAGAGAGTCATTAGAAAAATGTCAAGAGATTTCTTCTAAATTCATGTGCAACAATATGTTCTGTTATTTGTTTCAAGAGGACTTTCTCACCTAGTGCAAGGAAAATAGATGTGGACACAAATATGTTTCAGCAAATAAACACCTTAATAATTAAGAGAATGGGTTTGATTTGTGGGATTGTCTTTTTTAGGTTTGTGATTTGGGGCAAGTTATTTAAATTAAGTCAGTATTTCACTAAACTTGTATATAGCTGTGTATTAGTCAAGCAAAGGGGTGCTGATGCAAAATACCAGAAAATCAGTTGGTCTTCATAAAGGGTATTTATTTGGGGTAGAAGTCCACAGTTACCAGGCCACAAAGCATGTTTCTTCCCTCACCAAAGTCCATTGCCACATGTTGGAGCAAGACAGCTGCCGACATTTGCCAGGGTTCAGGCTTCTTGGGTTCCTCTCTTCCCGGGGCTGTGTTTCTCTCCGGGCTCAGCGCCTCTGTTTCCTCCACAAGGTCAACTGTAGACTATGAGGCTCTGTAGGCTTTGCTTCTCTCCACAAGGCCAGCTGTGAACTCTCAGGCAAATGGCTCGTCTCTATCCCGGGCCTTCTCTCCTTCCTTATGACCAAGCTCTCTTACTTCCCGGGGCTCCAGCACAAGACTCCAACATCAGAACTGCTTCAATTCTGTTCTTGCCATGCCTTTTATATTTGATTCCCCCACCCACCAAGGGGTGAGGCTCGATTCCCTACTGACATGGCCCGGTTAACGCCCTAATCATAACTTAATCATGCCCAGATTAGCAGACCAGTTTACAAGCATAATCCAATATCTATTTTTGGAATTCATAATTACATCAAACTGCCCAATGGCTACAGTGCATATACATTTATGATAGTTATTTCTTCCTGGTGAATCATTCCTTTTATTAATATGTAATGTCCTTCCTTGTCTCTAATAACAGTTTTGATTTTAAAGTCTATATCATCTGATATAAGTATAGCTACCCCAGCTTTTTTTTTGGTTACTGCATGCATAGAATATCTTTTTCCAACCTTTCACTTTCAATCTATTGGTATCCTTGGGTCTAAGGTGAGTCTCTTGCAGACAGCATATAGATGGCTCATATTTTCTTATCCATTCTGCCAGTCTGTGTCTTTTGATTGGAGAGTTTAATCCATTAACATTCAATGTTATTAATGTAAAGGCAGTTCTTATTTCATCCATTTTGATCTTTGGGTTTTATCTGTCATTTTATTTTCACCACTCTTTTGACACTTTTAGTTACTTTTATTGATACAGTCATCATTTCTAGACTCTCTTCCAAGCCTCTCTCTCCTGTGTTTTCTTTTCAGGCTGTAACTCTCCCTTTAGTATTTCCCACAAAGCTGGTCTTTTTGTTATAAACTCTCTCAGTTTCTGTTTATCTGTGAATATTCTAATCTTGCCCTCATTTTTGAAAAATAATCTTGTCGGATATAAAATTCTTGCAATATCTTAAATATATTTTTCTCTTGCAATATCTTAAATTTATCATACCACTACCTTCTTGCCTCCATGGTTTCTGATGAGAAATAAGCACTTAGTCTTATTGGGTATCCCTTATATGTTATGCATTGCTTTTCTCTTGCTGCTCTCGGAATTCTCTGTCTTGAACATTTGACATTCTGATTAGTATATGTCTCAGAGTTGGTCTATTTGGATTTATTCAGATGGGAATATGTTGTGCTTCTTGGACAGGGATATCTATGTCCTTCAGTAGGGTTGGGAAATTTTCTACCATTATTTTGTCAAATATTCCTTCTGTTCTTTGTTCATTTTTTTCTCCTTCTGGAACACCCATGACATGTATGTTTGCATGTCTCTTGCTGTCATCTAGTTTCCTGAGACCCTGTTCAATTTTTTCCTTTCTTTTCTTCATCTGTTCTTTTGTGTGTCCGCTTTCAGAGGCCATGTCTTCAAGCTCACCGATCCTTTCTCCTGTTTCTTCAAATCTGCTGTTATATGCCTCCAGTGTGTTTTTAATTTCATTTATTGCACATTTCATTCCCATAAGGTGTGCTATTTTTCTATGTATGCTTTCAAATTCTTTGTGCGCCCCCCCCCCAATGTCTTCTTAATATCCTTAATCTCTTCAGCCATCTCATTGAATTTATTAAGGAGATTTATTTGAACATCTATGATTAGTTGTCTCACCTTCTTTATGGCATCTGCAGGCTTATCTTGTTCCTTTAACTGGGCCAAAAATGAGGAAGGAAGACACAGTGTGGCACTGACTTCAGCTACCGATTAGTGGACTCGGCTGGCTAAAGTATAATCCTAGAAACAGCTAGGGTTTGAGCCTGCCCAAGTTGGAAAGAGTCCAGTAGCTACCATTTTGACTCCGCCCCTGGCATGAGGGGAAGTGGGGCTGACTGAAAATCCAGTGAAGTTAGGGACTGGCTTCTTCCCACCAAAATCAGACTGTAGTTCTAGCCTAGGCTCCAGCCCTACCTCCAGCAGGGAGAAAGCTGGCAGGACCTGCACCAGGCTCTTCAGGCAACTGCAGGTGCTCTCCGCTGGCACAGACTGAACAGTCGGTCACCTGGGCTGCATTCCTGCACCCCAATAGGAGAGGAGAGGAGCTGGGTATCCTCGGCCTCTCCGGGCAACGGCAGGAGTTTCCAGCCCACACGAACTAGCTTGTTGAATGCCTTCAAGTCCATCTCCACCTCTGTACCCCCATAGGATAGGAGGGGGCTGGTGCTCCCTCAACCTCTCGGGGCAACTGCAGGCATTTTCTGTCTGCACAAACCTGACCGTTGGGCACCTGTGGCTCCACCTCCACCCCGAATAGGACAAGAGACGGACTGTGTTTGCCCAGCCTCTCTGGGTAACTGCAGGTGCTTTTGGCCCACACAGCCTGGACTGATGGGTACTTGCGGATCCACCCTCACCCTCCAATAGGAAAGGAGGGGGCTGGTGTTTCCGCAGTCTTTCCGGGCAATGGCAGACACTTTTGGCCTGCAGGGACTGGACTGTTGGATGCCTATGGATCCACCCCCACCCCCAGTAGGATAGGAGGGGGCTGGTGTCTCCACAGCCTCTCCAGACAATGGTGGGTACTTTTGGCCAACAGGGACTGAACTGTTGGGTGCCTGTGGATCCAACCCACGCCTTAATAGGATAGGAGGGGGCTGGAGCTTCCTCAGCCATTCTGGGCAACAGTGGGTACTTTCAGCCTACAGGAACTGAACTGTTGGGCATTGGTGGTTCCGTTTCCACCCCTAAAGGGCAGAAGGGACAGTACTTCCTCAGCTTCCCAGGGCAACTGTAGGCGTATTCAGTCCACACAGATTAGATTGTTGGGCACTCCAGAGGGTCCATTCCCCACCCCCAGCAGGGGGGGTTCTGGTGCTATGTCAGTTTACCTGGGCAACTGTGGTCATTTTGGATCCACACAGCATAGATTGCTGCCCACAACTATAGCTGCATCCCCACCCAAGTTAGGGGAGGAAGGGGTGTGAAGCTTCATTAGTCTCTCTGGGCAACTACAGACAGTCTTGTCCTGCTCAACTTGCATTATTACACATGGCTGCAGCTCTGTCCCTACCCCTGACAGAGGAGGAAGGTGGGAGAAGCTTCATCAATTCCTGGGTCAATGTAGGCAGCTCCATAGCCTACAGCACCAACTACATCCTCAACTCCTACTACACAATGACCAAGGGAGAGAAGACAAGAAAGCCCTAAACTAGAGGGAAAAACTTCACCGAGAATAAATACATCTAGCAAGCCAGATGCGGGAACACCAACAAAAAATTACAATCCATACCAAGAAACAGGTAGATTTTTTGGGAAATGAAGCTTCCAACTCCAGCCACGGAATAGCTCCCCAGAGGACTTGTGCCATGGGCTCTGACCTCTGCGGCATGGAGGACTCTACTCACGAATCCTCTCTGCAGATGGGCAGTCTCCTCCTTCCATACTTTCAAGGATATTGCAAGTCTCCTGGGGCCCCCAGACAGGCACTTTAGGTGGCTCTGGGTGATTCTTAACTGTCCTGTAGCATGAGCTGACTCCAGGAGCGCCTTACTCTGCCACCATCTTGGCTCTCTGAAATAGATTTTTAACATAAAAGTATTTTCTTGTATGCCATTGAACTCATATTTATTAAAAGTCTGCTTGCACTAAGCACTGTGCTAGCATCCTTGTCTCTCCCATATCCTCTACACACTATAATTAGAAGTAAAAATAAAGTATACTAAATCTTCAAATTTTAAGTAAGCATTTGTTCATCAGTTGTAACAAATATACCACGCTAAAGTAAGGTGTTATTAATAGGGGAAAATGTGGGAGAGGGGTGGAGTATATGGGAATCTCCTATACTTTCAATGTAAGTTTTTTGTAATATAAACCTTCTTTAAAAATAATGTTTATTTTATGAAAAAAAATTTAAGTAAGATTATGATGTCTTTTTACAAAGTCCTTTGCTAATATATGTGTGTTATTTTTGCCTATGTTAAAAATATTCTTTGCATTGTTCTTAGAATTTTGTAGCTTATTAAAAATGACCATTTACGTCTTCAGCAAAAATGGAAAGCAGCAGCTGCTTGGCATCAGGTGGGAGTTACAATTTCCAGGCAGCCATCAAGTTCCTCATTGCTTAGAAGGCGTGCCAGGCAACCATCAGTGTTTTGTAATGCAGGCAGCCAAATACCATACCAGTAGAACAAACAAGAGATAATCTTGGAAGTGAGATGTCATCGCCTTTTGAGTGATTTTTTTTTTTTTTCACTTGGGAGAAAAAATTCTCCTGTATCATATAACCCTTCTAACCTTCAGGGATTTTCTGTATTTCTTAGTTCTTTTCACCCAAAACCAAACTCAGAATACTCTTATCACTCTATATGTCTGGTCTTCCCTAGTTCCTAATAATGAAATCTCTTGGTTGTTTCAAAATAAACTTAATTAAATCTGTTCTCTAGTGATATAAAAAATTTGTTTTTCCTCCAGATGGCCCAGCTAAATTGATTAGTTTTGGTGTTGTAAAGCCTGTCCTCTATTAGCTGAGCACCGACAAAGTAATATAGGACATCTGAAGAAAATGGTGGGTGTAGAATAAGTGAGAGGCCCCCAGTGCCCCCGTCCCCGTGAGCGGGCGGGGTGGGGTCCCCTGCTGCTGAAATACCACTACTCAGAAGAAAAAGTGAAAAATAAAGCAAGTACAAGTGAGTGGTGGTTCTTCCATTGTTGGCTTCCGTGGGCTTCAAACTAATAAACGAGATAAGGAAATTCATGTCTTAATGCTAGACTTAGAGTATACTGAGACACCAAGTCTATTCAGCAACAGCATGTTCCACAGGCTTGAAAAGACAAAGAGAATTGATTCCTTTCACGAATGTGTCATTGAAAGAATCTCATATTGTCTCAAGAGAAAATGACTAGATTTTGAAAAGAAGCTTTGCAAACTCTGACTTCTACAAACAATAACAAATAGTTCTTCTTATCAAATGACCTGATGGCATGAATTGCTTTACCTTGTGACCTAAACAAGAAC
>JAQZBX010099419.1:0-11476 GCA_029593785.1 Cabassous unicinctus
ATGTTCTAGAATAATTACTGAGATCATATGTGCTGTTTAATCATTACAAGACTATTGTTTTTTCTTAACTGTGTAAGTAATAAATTTAAACTATTGACGTTAGCAGTTAAATCACATTCAACAATAAACAGGCCATTGATTTCGCATGCAGGTAGACAATTAAAAGAAAGCATTATTGTAAGACATTATGATTAACCCGTTGGGGGAAATAGAGGCCTCAATGATATTTGGGGGGGACTGTGCCTGTTTTAGGTCAGGACCGTGCTAAACGGCAGCTGGGTCTTACCCGTCGTTGGAAACCATGGCAGCAATTGGCCAGGCCCCTGTCTTAGGTTGACCCAGCAGCTTTGCCGCAGAAGGAGAGAGAGAGAAAGGTCCAGTTGCCCGTTATTGACTAACCAGTCTAGCGCCCAATGAGGCATATTTCTCAAGGAGCACAAAAAATGGCCTTTATAAGAATATAAACAGGGTGAAATTAGGCCCCAAGTCCTGAAGTGCTTAGTCCTCCTCCACAAGTCGGGTATCCTTGATCCCTTCTTGACCAGCCACGGACCTTGTCTCATAGTTGGTCTTGACGAGAGCTAAGCACCTCCGTTGATGGCCGCCACAATCTATATTCAAAATAGAAATTAGTCTGTAAATTACTTTTCTTGTATCTTTTTCTGGCTTTAGTGTTTTGATGTTGGTCTCTTAAAATGAATTAGGTAGTGTTCCTCTCTGTTAAAATTTTTTGAAGAGTTTTGAACAGGGTTGGCATTAATTCTTCTTGGAATGATTGGCAGAATTCTCTGTGAGGCCATCTGGTACTGGACTTTTCTTTCTTGGGAAGTTTTTGATGACTGATTCAATCACTTTTTTGTAATTGGTCTGTTGGGATCTTTGTGTGTTTCTAAGACTATCTGCCTTTTGTCTAAATTGTCTGATTTGTTGACTTACAGTTGTTCACATCCTCTTATCATCCTTTTATTTTTGTGAGATCCTTAGTAATGTCCCCCTCTCATTTCTGGTTTTATTGATTTGCATTTCTTTTCTCTGTCAGTTTATCTAAGAGTTTGTCAATTTTATTAATCTTTTCAAAGATGGTTCTTTTTGTTGTGGTTTTGCTCATTTTCTTTTAAATTTTCAATTGCACTGATTTCTGGTCTAATCCTTTTTTTTTTATTTTTTATTTTTTTTGCCTTATGCTTGTTTTTAGGTTTAGGTTTCTTTTTTCTCATTTTCCATTTTTGAGGTTTGTTCTCTGATTTAAATCTGTCTTCTTTCACAAAGTGACTGTCCAGTGCTATAAACTTCCCTCCCAGCACTGCCTTCAATGCTTCCTGTAAGTTTTGATATTTTGTGTAATTACTTTCATTTGTCTCAAGATATTTACTGATTTCCCTTGCAATTTCTTCTTTGATCCTCTGATTAAGAGTATGTTAATTGACTTCCACATACTTGAGGATTTTCTAGTTCTCTGCTAGTTATTGATGAATGTATTATTAGAAACTGGAGGAAAGGTGATCCTTGTTTTAAAGTTGCAGAGAATGTGCTTAAATTGATTCCTGATGTTAGATGGAAGGGAGAAATTGAAAGTGATGAACTTAGACATTTAGCTGATGAACCTTCTAAACTAAATGTCAAAAATGCAGCCTGACTTCTCCTTGCAGCTTTAAGCAAAATGTGAGAGGAAAGAGATAAGCTGAGAACTGACCTCCTGGGCACAATTTTGAGCTTCTGGTAAATGATTCTCCAGAGAATAAAACCTCATGTGAGGAATTAACTAAACATGGAAACAGGCAGTCATTTCCTTGCAAGTTAGGATTGAAAATGCAGTTTCCAGAAGGGATTTGATGAAATTCCTATTGTTTTGATGGTTAGGACCCCTGTGAACTGCATGCAAAACTGGCAAGCATTTTCAAGATCTGTGTAATAGAAACCACTGTCAGTCTGGACTAACAGGACCAAAAAGGGAGAGAGTGAAGGAAAAACTTCTTCAAGGTCAAAACTGTGGAAGCTGAGGTCTAAATTTAAATTCTCAGGCTAAGTGTGGAACCCCACCCAAGTGTCTGGAAAGTATAAGTTTTCCCCCAGCATTTGAAGAGGATATACCTCCTGCCCCATTGTTCACTGAGAATTCTACCACCTCAGGCTTTACGGAAGGTAGAGTACATTCCCTGTTGTTGGGGTGAGTTCGGGTGGCCAAGCCATTCTTCTGAGGGGGTTGATCACATGCCTCAAAGATTGGCAAGATTGTGGTCTTCAACCCAATGTTCTTGGAGGGTGAGTCCTAGAGCTTGGCCACCATTTAGATCTTTGATAAGAGTGGAACTGAGTTATTGGCCACTGTACAAGTCTTTTGTGAGGGTCTCCATGAGGTTCTGAGAAACCATCATTCTATAGATGACTTTCAGACTGTAAAACTAATGGAGTATGTCCTGCAGGTTATTGATACTGTTTGGTACCCATGACCCTTGTTTTCCTTCCAATTTTCCCCTATGGCAATGAGAACGTGTATCCTGTGACTCTCTGTCCTTTGTATATTGGAAGAGGACAGCTTGTTTTCTTTCACAGGTCTACAGCTGGAAGGAAATTTTGCCCCAAGACAGACCACAGGTATAACACTTACTTTTATGAGATTTTGTACTTAGCCTTGCTTTTGAAATGATTTAAAACTATTTGAAATATTGTGATATAAAGAATGCATTTTGCATATGTAAAGAAAATGTATTTTGGGTGTACAGAGCATAGAATGTGCTGGTTTGAGAATTTTGTTGATCCCAGAAGATTATGTCCTTAAACCAACCCATTCCTGTACATTTAAGTATGTTGTATTTAGGACATTTTAGTTAGATTCAGTGAAGGGACCTTTTGATTAGATCACCTCAGTTAAGGACTTTTGATCAGATTTTGGGACCCAGGGTGGGTGCTAATCCTTTTTCTAGAGTCTTGTATAAACAGAGCATGGAGAAAGAGCTGCCATCTCATGCTGTCAGGATTGCCTACAGCTACAGAAAGGGAAGCCCTGAGAGGATGACAGAGAAGCTGGAGGCTGAATTCAGTGGATCAGCCTGAAGCTGAAGAGACATAGCTCAGGGGGAGAGGTGAGCCATATGCCTTGTTGCCCAATGCTGTGCTTGGGGAGAAAGTGAGCCTAGAGTGGAAGGCAAGGACCTTGGCAGAGAACAGCTTCTATTTTGCCTTCCCATACAGGATCTGCCAGGAGTTGAATTTGGTAAGACAGCATCTCTAATTATTTCTTAATTTGGAAATTTTCACAGCCTCAGAACTATAAGATTTTACCTTGAAAAATTCCTATTATAAAAGGCAACCCATTTCTGGTACTTTTCCATTGACAGCTTTCAGCAAACTATATTACCCCTACTGGAGATCTTCATTTATTCACACTACTCAAAGCTACTCTCTCCTGTCTTACCTGCAGAACTTTCATAATTCTTGTTGGCCATGCCTTTTGTTGGCTAACTATCCCAGTTTTTTGTTTATCTGTGATATTTTAAATACTCCCTCATTTTCAAAAGACTTTTTTTGTCGGATAAAGAATTTTTGTCTGGTAGGTTTTCTCTTTCAGTACCTTAAATATATCATACCACTGCTTTCTTGCCTCCATTGATTCTGATTGGAAATCAACAGCTATTCTTATTGAGGATCCTGTGTACGTGATGAATTGCTTTCCTCTTGCTGCTTTTAAAATTCTCACTTTATCTTCTGCAATTGACATTCTTATTAGTATGTGTTTCTGAGTAGTTCTATTAGGATTTATTCTGTTCAGGTTACTTTACACTTCTTAGACATGTATATTTATGTCTTTTATAAGAGTTGGAGAATTTTCAGTCATTATTTCCTCAAACATTCTTTCTTCTCCTTATCCCTTCTCTTTTCTGGGACACCCAAGACATGAATGATTGTGTGCTGCTGTCACTCAAATTCTTGAGATATTGCTCAATTTTTCTCCATTTTCTTTATTGTTCTCCTGACTATATGATGTCAAGTATCCTGTCTTCTAATTCGCAGATTCTTTCTTCCTCCTAATGAAATAGGTTTTAGTATGCCTCGAATGTACTTTTACTCTCCATTATTGTGACTTTCATCCCAATAATATCTGTTCTTTTCTTTTTAAACTTCCACTTTCTTCTTTATGCTCATACTTTGTCTTCTTAATAACCTTTAGTTCTAGATCCATATTTTTCTTATTCTCCTTAAATTCATTTAGGTGATTTATTTGAAGTTCTTTGTTTATTTATTCCAAATTCTGTGTCCCCTCTGAAGTTTTAATTGCTTCCATTGACTGAGTCATGTCTTCCTGTTTCTTAGTATGGCTTGTTATTTTTTTGCTGAGATCTGGTCATAGGATTATCATGATTAATTAGCTCTGGAGGTCCATTTCTCCCTCTTTTCTAAGGTTTCATTGTTTATTGGGTTTGTATTAAGCTTCTTATTTGAATTTTAGTCCAAATTATTCTGCACCTTTAGAGTAGCTTATGTTTATCTGTTCAGATTTTTTTTCAGCTCTTCATCTGATTCTTTCCCTGGATGTGTGGTACAATTTCAGGATTGTTCATTTTTGTAATTGTTAGGCATCAAGTAAAAAGCTTTCTTTCCTCTATTCCTTCTGGGAATCTTCATCTTTTTTGTTTTTCTGAAGAATTTTCTCCCCATCTCTGAAGATTTGTTTAAATTTTCTCTTATTCAATGCCCCCTTTTCCTTATACATTTCAGTTCTAGGTCCCATCCTGTCTTACAGGAGGTCAGTCCCTGTCCCACCATTTTATTTCTGTGATGCTTTCCTACCTCCAGCTTCTTCCATATTATGCCCCATTATACTAAGATGGGGTCAATGCATAAAGATGGGTCAATCAAGAAAAGTCTCCTTTATTTTTAGGTGATCTAGACAACAGAAACTGGTTTTGCTCTGTACAGCTCTTGCCAACAGTTTTTCAATGATCTCTCTCTGTATACTTTTCTTCTGGGGATCCTTTTGTATTCAGCACACCTCAGCAATTTGTGTTCTGCCCTGGGTCTCTGTGCACTAGGGTCCCTGTTCCTGGATATGCATGGACTTCTAAGTCATTGCTCCGTGTGGCTCTAAAATCTCTGGCAAGAGGGACCTTGGCCATGCTGTCTCTGAATGACTCCCAAGCTGCATGGGACTGAATGAGGGGATGGGCCTAGAAATAAATTTAACCAAGGATTTAAAGGGCTTATTTGTGGAAAACTACAAAATTTGCTAAAATACATCTTTCTCTGTGTGTGGATTTACTTATTCTTGATACTGCATATAAATGGAATCATTAAAAAAATGGAAATTTTGTGTCTGACTTCTTTTACTTAACATGATTTTTACTTGTCCATTTTTGTAGCATATATTATTACTTCATTCCTATTTGTGGCTGACTAGTATTCCATTGTATTCATATAACACATTTTAGTTATCCCCTCCTCTTTTGTTTTTGGAAAATCTTCAGAATTATTGATAATAATTCTCCTTTAAATATAGGAAAAATTTGAAACCCCATCCATATTTTAATCTTGCCATTCACTCTATCATGTTTACCCCATTACTTCTAAATTCCAACCTTCTGTTGATGCTAGTTATCTTTAGATTCCCTGTGTGTGAACATGCTGTGTTATTCTGGTATTGAACTTGTTAAATAGATGACTCCAGAAACCACCGTTTTAGAATTTTGTTTTCTTTTTGCCAGGTTTCGTTTTCCCAATAAGCATACATTTATGGTTTATTTCCTTATTTCTCATAATTTTGGTTTAGTTTGCTCTTTTTACAGTTATCTAATATGTAAAGACAAATTTGTGATTATGATCATTCTTCTTTATTAAAGTAGGTATTTAAAGGTATAAATTTTCTTGAGCATTGCTTTCCTTCCTTCCCACAAATGTAGGTTTGTGGCTATCATTTTCATTCATCTCAAAACGTTTTCTAATTTCCGTTGTGATTCACTTTTTGACCCACTGGTAGTTTAAACGGTTGTTAATTTCCACATGTTTGTGAATTTTCTAGTTTTCCTTATGTTACTTATTTTTTGTTTCATTCCATTATGGTTGGAGAAGATACTTTGTATGATTTCCATGTTTTGAAAAAATCTTACACTTTTTTTGTGACCAGATGTATATGGTCTACCCTTGAGAATGTTCCACATGGACTTAAGAAGAATGTAGATTTGCTTCTGTTGTGTGGAGTGTTCTGTATGCATCTTTTAGTTCTAGCTGGTTAATTCCATTGTTAAAATCCTCTATTTTTTATCTCTGTCTGGTTGTGCTGTCTAATTTTGGAATTAGGGTATTGAAGTGTCCAATTATTATCATATAAATATATATTTCACCCTTAATTTTTGCTACATATATTTTGGGGCTATTGTTAAGTGTGCATATGCTTGTAATTTTTACATGTTCTTGATGAATTGTAAATTTTATAATAAATAATGCCCTTGATCTCATAACAATTTTTTGCTTTCAACCTACTTTTTCTATAGATCTACATCTATCTATCTATCTATCTAACTATCTATCTATCTATCATCTATCTATATATCTATCATCTATACACCCAACCCTCTTTTGGTAATAGTTGGCAAAGAATATCATATGCCATCCTTTCACTTTCAACCTGTTTTTTGAGGGGAGCATTGAAAGTTATTATCCTGTAAGCAGAATGTACTTGGGTTATTTTTTTTAAATCATTTTACCAATCTCTGTTTTTAATAGGTAATTAAGTCTTTTGCAAGTAAAATAATTCTGTTAAGGGAGAATTTATTTGTCATATCTCTTTGTTTTCTAAATATCATATATTTTTGCTTCTCATGTCCTACTCCTTTGAAGTTAAATTGATTTTTTTTGTATTACAAAATTTTTATTTCTTTCTCATTTCCCTTTTTAGGGTATTTTTAATTATTTTCTTAGTGATTATCCTAAGTGTTACAATTAACTTGTAAACATAACTATCTCAATTGAGCCACTATTAATAAAAAAAAGTATAAAATATCTCTAATCTTACTCAGTACCATCAATCCCTCTTTTTGTTGTCATTGTCACAACTTACATCTTTATCTATTGTATTACCATTAACATGGGCTTATAATTGTTATTTTAAGCAATTGTTTGTAAATTCTATCATAGAAAAAGAGAACTGACATACAAAAATTTCATTAATACTAGTAGTCTTAGTTTGCAGAGCTGCTCCAACAAATACCATGCCATGGATTGGCTTAAACAACAGGCAGTTAATTTCTCATGATTTTGAAGGGTAGAAGTCCAAAATCAAGATATTGGCAAGGCCATGTTTTCTCTCAGATTTTGTAGCATTCTGGTGGTGGCAGTCATATGCCACATGGTGATTTCTCTCTCTTCTCTCTTCTATATCTGGCTCTTGCTTTGTATCTCCATGTTCAATTTCCTTTTCTTATGAATTACAGCTACTTTGGATTCAGACCCAAATATGTTCAGTTCTACCATAGTGGTTTCATAGTAATTTATTTTTTATTAAAAAGTAGTTCCCATAATTTCTTGAATGACTAAGGTCAACTTTTAACCTTTAACAAAAATACAAATCTATTAATTGGACATGTATGTATCCCTAACTTCTGCTGTTTGGATGATGAATATAAAATTGTCACTTCTTTAACATATTGGTCATACACTTCTCAACATAATACAAAGGATATTTCATTAATATAATCAGAAATTTGGAAGGCTATTGCTCACTAAAATATTCTTCAAATATTACACAAATTGCAAAAGGTAAAGTAAATATCAGCAAAATGGCACCTGTATCCCAAAGCTCTGTCTCAGGTACAAAAAATACAGATAACGCAGAAATGCAATAATTTCTTTGTCTTCAAACTGACCAATGTAATCCCATTTGCTACATTTACCATGTCCACTTCTAAGTTTAATATTAGGATCAAAAGAGATACAAATTGCTTGTAAAAAACTTTTGAAAAACATTACTGCAAATAATTCTGGTGAAATTATATTAAAATATCTGTGTATTAAAGCATTCTTCAGAATTCAAGAGAGAAGGCAATGGTAAATCCATTTATCAGATAAAAAACTAATACATAACTAGCCCAATGTTAGAAATCAATTTCCAGCATATCCTGATATAAAATTCTCTGCTTAGACCTGAAAAACAGAGAATTTCAATAAAACGTAGATAAAACATTTAATTTCCTTCATCTAATTGTAATCACTCTGCTTTCCTTAAAAATTGTACTAAGTAGTCTAATTACTTAATAACCACAAAATTAGTCAGTAACTTTACCTTGAGAAACTTTATTATAAAATAAGTTTTCTATGATGCTGTGTATAATATAGTTATAGAAGATAAAGTAAAAGTGTAATTTTATTTTATTTTAAATACTTGACCATGTTAACCTTATCTATTACTGAATAGGAGAGACATTAAAAGGTAATGGATTCTCGCTGTCCTGATTTTGTGATAATCAGGGTAGGCTAAACAGCCACTATAGTAGAAACCATACATGTGTTCCCAGAACTAGTTTTTCTCCCTAAGTCTGGTTTTTAGAATACTGGTGATAAATTAAGCCTGATTTATTATATGGCCATCCTGTATGGGAAAAGACTAACTCTAGGTATCTTTCGTCAACCTTAAGAGATATAGCAGGGGGACAGATTGTGGCTCAAATGGTTGGGCATCTATCTCTCATATGGAGTGACCTAGGTTCGATCCCCAGGATCTCCTGGTAAAAAATATTTAAAAATGTAAAATATT
Organism: Cabassous unicinctus; assembly: GCA_029593785.1. Lineage (NCBI taxonomy): Eukaryota > Metazoa > Chordata > Mammalia > Cingulata > Chlamyphoridae > Cabassous > Cabassous unicinctus. Next base: position 8,744 of record JAQZBX010099419.1, read on the forward strand.
TATAAAAGATAAATATAAAAGCTGTGTGTGGCCCCATGCATGGGTACGCTGTCAGGCCCCACAAGCAGTTGAGCTCCCCAGGCCCCATGCATGGGTGCATCACCAAGCCCCATGTTTGCATGAGCCCCCAGGCCCCATTAGTGGGTGTGCCATCAGGCATTGTGTGAGGGTGCACCACCAGGCCCCATGAGCAGGTGAGCCACCAGGCCGTGTGCGTGGGTGTGCCACCAGGCTCCACGAGCAGGTGTGCCATCAGGCCCCATGAATGGGTACACCACCAGGCCCTGTGTGTGGGTATGCTGCCAGGCCCCGTGAGCAGGTGAGCCATCAGGCCCTGTGCACGCATGCATCACCAGGCCCCATGAGTGAGTGGGTGAGACCCCAGGCCCTGTGCGCAGGTGAGCTGTCAGGCTCCGTGCATGGGTGTGCTGCCAGGCCCCAAGAGCACAGGAGACCCCCAGGCCCCATGTGTGGGTGCACTGCCAGGCCCACAGAGCCACACAACAAGATGATGATGTAACAGGAGCGTGACACAAGGGAGAGCCAAGATGAGATGCACTGAAAAACCAGAAACTAAGGTGGTGCAGGCAGTAGGAAGCCTCTCTCCCACATTGGAGGTTCCAAGGATCGAATCCCAGTGAAGACAGGAGGAGAAGCATGAGAAGAGAGGGCAGGAAACAGACACAGAGAGTTGCCCAGTGAATGGACACAAAAACAGCAAAAATGGGAAGGGTAAAAATGGATATAAATAAATAAATCCTTAAAAAAAAATCCTAGGGGAGTAAGATACAGACTATAGTTAGAAGTAATACTTTGATGATGGCTCTTTCATAATTTGATAACAAATGTTTCAAAACATTGCAAAGTATTTGTGGTGGGATGATGTGTGGGAGCCCTGTATGATGTTATGCTTGTTTGTTTTGTAAGTTCACAGTGTGTACTGAACACTTATATTTTACATATGTTCATGTATTAATGATATTGTATTAGCCAGCCAAAAGGGTGCTGATGTAAAATACCAGAAATCTGTTGGTCTTTATAAAGTGTATTTATTGGGGTAGAAGCTTACAATTACCAGGCCATAAAGCATGTTTCTTCCTTCACCAAAGTCTGTTGTCACGTGTTAGAGCATGACAGCTGCTGACTTTTGCCAGGGTTCAGGCTTCTTGGGTTCCTCTCTTTCTGGGGCTTGCCTCTCTCTGGGCTCAGGTTTGCTTTGTGCCACAAGGCGAACTGTAGACTATCAGTCAAATGGCTTGCTTCTCTTCCCAGGGCCTTCTCTCTTTCCTCACAACCAAGCTTCTCTGTATGCTACTTCCTGGGGCTCCAGCTCAAGACTCTGCATCATAACTCCAACTCAAAACTGCTCCACCACTGTCCTTTACTATGTCTTTTATCCTCAAGACCCCACCCACCAAGGGGTGGGGCTCTTTGCCCAATTGTCATGGTCAATGCCCTAATCATAACTTAATCATGTTCAGATTAGCAGACCAGTTTGCAAGCATAATCCAATATCTATTTTTGGGCTTCATAATTACATCAAACTGCCAAACTGCTACAGATATACTTTAATAAATTGTTTAAAAAAATAAAATAAAGGTAACGGATAATGAAGTTGAATCTCTCTACAAAGTGACAATTAATATAGAAGAACCTATTTCAAATTGAAGTGATACTAAGAGCACTGCATTAATATATAATTATTTAAAAAATAAGAGTAGCTTAGGAAATATTTGGTAAGATAGAAGCTAATTTAAATTTTAGAGAAAATTATTAAGTGAAACATAATTTCATATTCTAAAAACAAAGAAGGCTCTGCTAAATAAAGTTATTAAATATATCTTGAGTAAGAGCAGAGAAAATGAGTTTGCACAGTATGTGGATTTCATTTGCTATAGAATTGCTATTTTATTTTTCCAAAAAATAATCAATTTGAATAGGCCAAAAGGAGAACCAAAGATTGTAATTCTGATTTAAAAGTTAAGCAACTCACATTTCTCAGAATCAATAAAAATTTAGATGATATTCCTATCACTAAGGAAATTAATTAGATTAAAAACAGTATCATGTACTAGAAAAATCTTAAAGTAGTAAAAGAGTCTACTGCATAAGTCATTAGCATCATGGTTTTCTACCTATCCAGAAGCATAGTCAGTATTAAATCTTGGATGTTCAAAATTATGTGTGCTAAATCAATATCATAAAAATAGTCATTCATTTTTAGATTTATAGTGGGCATTTTTCTAAACCTCAAACCTTCTGTTTTAGAAAATGTTAACATTAATTGATTTTAAACTTTCCATTAGCCAGAGCTTACATTTTAGCTACAAATAAAAACAAAACAATATGTTACCAGAAGATACTCAGGATTTTGAAAATGTAAAGGAGACAGCTCAAGTATCTAATTAATCAGAAAGTTCTGTTGATCAAAAATCATGTTTTTAAATTATGACAAACTCTGTGGAGTCTGTGGAGAAGTAGTTTATAATCTTATTGTTAGGACAAGATAGATGAAAGATAATAGGACACTACAAAGTGATAGGAATTACTACCACATTGCAAAATAAAAGAATATTAGCTCATACTGTAAAAGATAGCAAAGTCTGGATTAAGAAGTTGGAATTGATTAAATGCTGACTCAGAATTTGAACACTGGCTAAAATTCAAATGGGCAATGTGAGGTGGATTATTATAGGATGAAGAAACTATGTGGATATGGGAATCAATACAATG
>JAQZBX010099420.1:0-11478 GCA_029593785.1 Cabassous unicinctus
TATTCCTTCATATTTGGAAGGCATAATCTGTATGATATTATTCCTGGGGAGTTTATTAGGGCTACCTGTAGACCTAACCTATTAATGCAAATAGGTGTGTTTCTAAAAATATGTATTTGCTATTCGTTGCATGAACTACTATAGCATTTATAGCAAAGCATATATATTGTACAAAGCATAACATTAGAAAACATATATTAATGATCTTACTTAATAGTATGTTCAGATAAAAGTCTGCTTAATTTTTTTTTGCTTTATACATTTCTGAGAATTGGGTGTTAAAAACTGCAACTATTTATTTGGTTCTTTCTGTAGTTTTGTCAGTTATTGTGACTTATTATTGATGCATATAGGTTTGTGATGGTTATATCGTCTCTTTTGTTTCACTTACCTTTTGCCTTAAACTCTCTTTTGACAGATATTGTGACTGCTGTTTCATCTTTCTTTTGGTTCTTTTTTGTCTTTCTTTCATTTTCTAACTTTTTGTGTCTTTTGGTTTTAACAGAGTATCTCTTAGACAGATATTTTTGGATGTTTAAAAATTTTTTAATACATCAGAAATTGTCTTTATATTTGAGTTACATCCATTTACCGCTATTGTAATTGCTAGTATATTAGAACTTATTTATCCTATCATATTTCATATTTTCAATTTAATGTACTTCCTTTTTGTTTCTGTGTTTTCTGCTGGCTAAAAAATTACATATTCTATTTTTTTCTAAGGTAGCTGCCCTTAAGACCTTTACTCATGTTTATTTATTCCTATTAATTTCTTAAATTTATCAATGTCTATATTTTCTTCCTAGCTGAACAAGTAATTTAGCAAACTCTCATATCCCTCTGTTCTCCTTCTTTATTTCTTGCAGATACCAGAGCCTTTTGTCCCAGCTAAACACATACCTGGCACAGGAGTCAGAGACTTAAGGAGGATGTAGGAAGGTAGAGTAGTTGCAGGGCCCACTGCTGCTTCACACCAATGTTTTTTTTCTAACTTCTTAGCATATTTCTGCCTAGCACATTTCTTTTCAACGTTTCTTGTTTCCTAATAAATATATTTAAAGGTATGTGTTTCCCCTAAATGCCGCTAGGTGAGCTAGCAGATAAGTGACAACACCCTCCAAAATTCTCAAACCTCTGTTGTGGCTTATCCTAACTGGTAATATACAAGAAAGGGAATTTTGAGAAATGTTCAGCCTAGCCAAGTTGACACATTACAAAGCCACTTGCCACAGGTTTTAGCACTTTCACTTCCATCCTTCATTTCTCTTAACTTTCTTTTATATTTTCTATCTCTTTAACTTTTGTTACAGACTTCTAGGAGAGTTTCTCAATCTGATCTTCCAACTCATTGATTTATTCTTCACCTTTATCCATCTTGCTATATATCTTATCTATTGCTTTATTTACTTCAATTATTATATATTGCATTAACTAACAATTTAACTTAATCCTTTAAAATGTTATTTTGTTATTGCTTCATATTGATGATAGCAGCCTTAACCTCTTAATTATATTCACCAAAATTATTTTAATTTCTTGGTCCATCTCTTATCATAATTCTAATTTTAAATGGTTTATATTATTGAGGTTTTTTTTTCTTTATTATATAGTACATGTATTCCTTTTATGGTTTTCTGATTATTTGTCTAGGAATTCCTTTTCCCCTTAAGGTATCAATTACTACACCTGGTAATGTATTGGGGAAGAACAGAAAGTTCAGCTTCCAGTTTATGTAGTTCCAGGTGAATTAGAGTAAAGTGAAAGAGCCCAGGAAAAAGAGCCTCAGGGGCCACAGAACTGATGGCAATCATCTGCCCAGCCTTCACAAGCAACTTCTCTAGTGAGTGTTTTGCATTTGAACTCTTTAGAAGCAGCAGTATGGGGAGGAAGCAGTCTCCTTAGATTATATTCCTTAGTCTTTGGGGTTTGAAGTGGGAAAAGGACGGCAGTGAATGCCTAAGAGTAGCTGGTCTGTCTGCATCCATGTTTTTCATCACTGCCTTCTCCTGCAAGGCTTTTATATTGCCCTGGTTGAACCCTCCTGACGCCTGTGGTCCGGGCTGTTGATATCAATGCCTGTGGTGATTGGGCAGGCTAGGATTGTCCAGGACCACGTGGGGAAGAAGCAAGAGCAGAACATAAAGATCCTTTGACCTACCTTCTCATTGCCTCCTCTGGCTGCCCCACCACCCCAGGCTGGAGGCCCTCTCACCTTTCCCTCCCCACTCCCATAACAATTTCTGAATCTTCAGGCTTCTCCGGGGACTTCTCACAGTGTTTTGTTTTGTTTTGTTGTTGTTAGTTCGTGAAATCCAAGTCTCTCTCTAGCTTCTGTAAGTTTCTCCAGGATTGATTTTCAAGAAGGAGTCAATGGCTATTGTAGTTTGTCATCTTGACAGGATGAGAGAATGGTTCATAGAATGTGCAGGTTTTCCTCAGAAAGAGGAGAATTTGAGATAGCAGATATATGAGTCTTATGGAGAGAGGCTACAAATTTAATTTTTATTTTAATTAAAGTAACATGTATATGTATGTGTATATATGTATGTTTGTGTTTACGGGTATGTATATATGTGTGTGTGTGTGTGTGTGTATGATTAAATAAATCAAGTAATGCCATCAGGTTTATGATGAAAATAGCAGTCCCCACCTCTCCCTACTACTCCAAATTTCTGCTCTCCTGAGGCAATAATTTTCAACATTTTTTTACTGTTCCTTCTGGTATTTACTTCCACATTTTAAAGTAACATGCTTACATTACTATTTATTTTTTTAATGTTAGATAATATCTTTGGCTTCTAAAAGTGAAAGATGAGGATTTAACACCCATACTGTACTGTATTTTCCCCTTTCCACATGGTCTCTTACCCCTCTTACTCTATCCTCCCAATATAGTTACATTGTTGTTTTGGTTATTAATTTATGTGTTTACACTATCATGCCCACATGAATACTATTCACACCTGAGATATGTAGTATGCTAAGATTATATTTCTTTTCTTATATAATTTCTTATTTTCATTGGGTTAATATATGCTTCCTTGTATAGTGAACATTTGACATTCAGACTGCCCCTAATTTTTGAATACTTTCCTCTCATTGTTTTAACATTTTCCCTCATTATAAATTTTGCCATCTCAACAGAGAATATTTTAGGGTCATTTTCCAGTTGTTCAATTGTGAACAGGTGGTTTTAATGCCACTGGTCAGCTGTACCTGTGCCAGATTCAGAATCTGGATCCAGAACTGAATTACTTGTGAAAGTGACAGAGCCTGAGGCTCCCATTTTGCTGGTACAGAGTTGGGCCAGGCAGCACAACATGGTTCTGGAGTCCAAAGTGTGGTTGTAGCACCTAATTTGACAACCTCCTGCTCGTGGCAGAGACAGTAGGTTGGAAATGGCACCCGTGACAGCAGCCTCCTGGCTTGGTGGTTTCTGTCAGAGGTAGAGACTCCCTCAGTGGGTAGCTGTGTCCTGTGGTGCTGGGACTTTGCTCCTGGAAGTGCATCCTGTTTCTTCCTTTGAGTCAGTGAGCTCTTGCTATCTTGTAATTAAACTAGCCAAAGTAACTTCTGCTGTTTTAAGCTAACCTGGACAGTATGTGGTAAAGACCTAAAAGTGTCTTTATTCTGCTGTGAGACATAAGAATTTGATTAAGTATAGAATTCTAATTTAGAAACCATTTTCCTCAAAAGTTTGAAAGCATTTTTTTCCTTGTCTCTGGCCTCTAGTGTTGTTGACAAATGTGATGCCATTCCTGAGTCTATGTATGTGATCCACTACTTCTCTCCACAATTTTTTTTATTCCAAAGTAGTACTTATTTACAATTTTTTTGCTTTTATATTATCAAATCTACAGATGATCAGGTTTTAAAGAGTCAAAGAGTTCTAAGTTGTCTAATGAAAAACAGATGTTTCCTGCTTTTGTCCCCCTATTTTCTTATCCTCAGAGGCTAGCATTTCACCACTATAGACTGCTTATTTTGGATTTTTTCCTCCATGTTGCTAAGTAATATTCTTTATTGCTATTTCTTGATTTTTCAGTTTTTGGTATTTTATTAATCTTCCGGTTTGGAAGATAAGGCTTCTTCTCTCTTTCCTTCTCTAAAAGTCATTCTTTTACTCTTCCCTTGCTCCCATGCCCTCAGGTCAGTTATATGTAATTTCCCTTAGATCACCATTCAGTGTTTCTACTCACTATAGCTATAAACATGCTACCCACAGATGAGCCTCTAGTAAACCGTCACTGCTTTCCTTTTTTTTTTGAGTTACGGGGGCCACGGATTGAACCTGGGAAGCTGGTGCTCAACCACTGAGCCACATCAGCTTCCCTGAGTTGGTTTTTTCATTTGTTTTGCTTGTTGTTTGCTTTTTGTTTTTTTTCAGGAAGCACCAGGAACCAAACCTGGTACCTCCCATGTGGGATACGGGAGCTCAACTGGTTGAGCCACATACATTTCCCCATTACTTTTCCTTTCTTACATAACATTTTGCCTTTCTTAGCTTTAGCAGATTTCTTGTTTAAGTTTATATATTTGGTTTGTTTTCCTATATTCTAAGCAATAACACAATCTCTTTACTAATTCCCTAAATCCCCTCCCAGGATGCTTAGATATTAGGTGTTCTGTTTCCTTTAACTTCTGGAAGAAGATTGTGATGGTTAAGTTCATGTGTCAACTTGGCCAGGTTATCATGCGCAGTTGTTTGGTCACATAAGCTCTGGCCCTTCTGTTACTGTGAGGATATTTTGTAGATTTAAATCATCAGTAAGTTGGCTGCATCTATGGCTGATTACATCAGCAATCAACTAAGGAGAATACCTTCAGCAATGAGTGATGTCTCATCCAATCAGTTGAAGGATTTAAAAGAAGAAATGATTTAGTTTATTCTCTCATTCCGATGGAGTGTGTCATCCTATTAAAAAGGAAGATCTTTTATGCCAGAGTAAACTTCACTTGTGCCTTCTGGTGGGGTGGTTGAGGGTCAGTTGCATGGCTGCATGGGGTTGAAGAGGTGATCTCCAGGGCCAATTACTCCTTATACACATTCTAATTAGTCCTCTTTGTTCATCCCCACTTGCAACCCTATTTTCCACATTACCTGACACTTTCTGGGGTTCTGCAGACAAAATAGGCTTGCTAGTTCCTGGGTTATTGCAGTTTCAGATTTTCCTGCTCTGTTTCTCATAAATTTTTTACAGTTGAGGCAAATGGAGAAATTATTGTGTGTGCATAAAGCACGGCTCTTTAGCTTAATTTGGATGCTTATTAGACCTAAGTTGGTCAATTGTTCATTCTATTGTGTGAAAAAGGGGGAAAATTAAACTTACATGAAATGCTGGACATGAACCATTGATGGCTGCACCTAAAATGCAGTATATAATTAAGAATTATATAAAATTTAACGCTCTGGAGAAGGGTCCCAGTAAGTCTTTCAACATTCTCACATTTGGCTTTCTTGTGCCTTTTCAGAAAAAAGCATTATAAGTGAAGATAGATGACTGCCTTTTTCCTAAGCAGAGCAGAGGGAGCATGTCTGGGAGTTCCTGTAGTAGCAGTCATGGCTGAGAATTTCTTCCCTTGAAAAATGTTTCACCCGTTTGGTTGTAGGATATGAGCCTGGGATTGGGCCTGAAAATAGAAGGAACTTCTGTTTTTAGGGAGTGGCAAGTAAGGGTTAGTTCTATGAGGTTCCAGGCACCAGTATCCCTGGATGGGACCCCTGACCTGGGGAACTGGCTGTGGAGTGAATCTGCAAAGTTGCAGTTGGAGGCTCAGGAAAGCTTGATGTAGAGCTTCTTGGCTAATCCCAGCACCAAAGGGAATCCCTCCATGGAAACTAGAAGAACTGCTGTAGCCTTGGCATGGAGTGAATCTGGATCATATTTAAGCACCAGCAGATGCAGCAGCCTCAGGGAAGAGCAAGCCATTTGGAGACTGTCTAGGCTTTAGCTTCATCTTCATCTGCCTTTGGTATAATGGCTCATTGTAAACCACCAGCCTCTGCCTGAAGAGAGTGCATTTGGCTCCAAAGGAACAAAGTAGTTAGATAAGAACACTTGCAATTCCTTCCTTAGAGTATTTAGCATCTGGGAATTTCTAGATTTGTGGAAGGGGAGAGGGGGCCTAAGAGATAAACTAGTTTTTTGCTAATAAGAGCACTGAGGGGCTCGAGCACTGTATCAGGGACATGCTTGCCGCAAGGCTGGCTGTTATTCAAGACCCAACCTGTGAAATAAGACATACTGGTTATACACATCATTTTAAATGATATTATGTCTCAACTGCTCTTGACACAAGCAATTCTGGTTATCTGTGATTGATACATTTATTTTGGCAGTTAAGGATGAGGGGTTGGGAAGTGCAAATGGGGGGCCCCTGTTCCTGACATGATTTTTCTGTGTTGAAAGGACCACCCAAAGTTGTCCCTGTTGAACCAACTCAGTTTCTATGACTCGCAGAGATAGATTTGAATACAATTTGTATATTTCTTCTATGCCAAATTGGAATTTTAAATCAAGGATAGGGATGAAAAGCTTAACAGCTTAAAGCTGAGCTGTGAGTTTTTTGTTACTTTCTCTGAATAAAGAAAAGAAAACAGAAAAACTCAAAGCCTCATTAGATTCATACACTAGAGTGAATAACGCAGTTTTGGAAAACAGTGATAGAGTTGATAAGAAATGTAGACTGTATGAGCCACTGAACCTTTCCTGGAAATGGAAAGAGGCAACTCGCCCATACCAGCTTCTGTATCTGTGACTCTTGCTAAATGGCTTGTCTGTTCCATCACAGCTGTTTTCAAGGTCTTAGAAATCAGTTCAGTATCTTAATCCAAGGTGAATTGGACCCACAGAATCTTTTAGTCACACTCAATTCTGCTAGAGTCATACGTTCACAGTCGTGTCAGCTGTCCTGATTCTTTGGGCAATTTGGAGCTTGTAGCCATGACTGTGACTAATGAAAGACACATTGTCCTTTGTAGTTAAGGGAGATATGGCATTGAAGATTAGTTCATATATTAAATAGAAGGTGTAGATTGGAAATGAACAAACTGATTCCAGGCAGATAGAGGAGATTATTTAAATTTGATAATAAGTGGTTATAGCTTGAAGAAATTCTAATATAAGAGGTTCTAGTTAAGCATTTTTTTCCCTAGAAAAAGCAAATCTCTAAAGTAAGCAAAAGTAATCAGAATGTATCAACTCATGAGAGAACAAGATATGGCACCTGGAAAGGAAAGGTAATAACTGCAATAATAATGCTCAGGCTCTGTTATTTTTTGAGACTGGTTCAATAAAATGTAATGTAACATTAACAAATTCTTGGGAAAAAACCAATCAACTGCTCTTCTCTTCTTTGGTTCTATATTCTGCATGAATTATTCACCGCTGTGGTTAGTCCGTTGTAGTCAGTGCATCCCTGAAGAATTCTGGGATGTTAAGTAACAATGAAAGTAAAATTTGTAATATTTTATTTACGAATAAGTGTTAATTAAAGCTTTATTTATAAAAGAGCATCTATTTTTAACCAAAATGCCTCCTTTATTTCAGCTATGATTTTACTCCATTCAAACCTAGGATTCTTACTATGTATGGCATAGTACATTATGCCATATTTTTCAATTCAAAATCCCCTATTCACTGGAAGGGTGATTTTTCCATATTATTTGCTAGCTTGTTATGTTGCTATAGCCTTTGGGAGATAGCTGTGTAATCTGTTTCACACCGAGAGGGAAATGAAACTTAGGGTGGTATTGTCTGAGCATTTCTGTTTACTCAAGTTGGGCATTGGATTCTTCACTGTGTTGTTCACCTTTGGCTTATTGGATCCAGGTCTACCTGTATGATAATCATCAGAGTCTCTTTATTTAAAGATTTTATAATGATACTAAAATTATTTGTTGAGAATGATTGAAACCAAACCCTGGAACTAAAACTAGTTGTCAACTTCCACATTAATATAGACAACAAACTGTGGGCTCTTATAAAGTGAAATTTTGATCTCATTTTCCAGTTCTCTTTCCTCTGAATTAGTATCTCAGGAATATTTTCTGCTGGATATCTGTTTCTTGGGTTCTGCTTTTCTTTGTCAACAGTCTTTGCTCTTCAATGTCTCAGGCTGTCTGTGCTGGAATTGGCCCATTTTGCTATTTCCAGATTGTTCTCAGGCTTTATATATGTCAGTGCCTAACATCCATGTCAAGTCCAGGCTTTATCAACTTTTTCTGTTGAGTTGGAATGCTCTGGAAAATGTTGATGTCCTACTCTACCTGTGCACCTAGGAGCAACTATAGATTCTATACCCTGCTATATCCATGTTCTCTCTGCCAGTGTGGTGTAGCCCTCTCTTTTGTCTTGGAGTTAGGCAGAGGGTTGTATTTGCCTTCTTTTGAAATAATATCTGCCTATTGCAGTCAAGATGAAAATGGGCTCCTCCATTGAGTGGTACCAAGACAGTTGCTACTCAGTGCCATTAAACGTCCCCCAAGCAACAGTGGCTCAGGAGATATATGATCCCCATCTACAATGCATGCAAGAAAACCATTTAGACACAAGGCTGTGTGTTACAGGAGTTAAGAATTGCTTACCTCCATAACCAACCAACCTCTCTCCCTCCCTCCATCCCTTCCTCCTTTCCCTCCTTACTTCTTTCCTTATCAACCCGTCCCATCCCAAACACACACCAATCGCTTTGGGAAAAAGTTTAATTTACCATACTGGATGCTCAAGGGACCTTGTTAATCCATTTTCCCGTACATTTTCAATCCTGATTCTGTATCAGGTTAATCTTAGCTTTTATGAAAATAAGACACTAGGGCCCCACTTCTAAACTACTCAGAAAGAATCTCTGGGGATAAGTCTCAAGAAGACTGTATTTTTAAAAAATCTCCACATTTTAAAAGTATCCTGATGTGCAGCCAGGTTTAAGAACCACTGCTTATATGTTGCCTGCTTTAGACATGATTGGTCAAACACGCCATTTTATGACACTGGTCATGTCTGAGTTAGTTTAGTTTAACTCTCTCTTTGGTGGCCTGGCAAGAGGAACAGCATAGTGGCACAACTAAGAGTACATGTTTTTACATCAGCCTACCAAAGTTCAAATCCTGGCTCTTCCTCGGACAAGTTATTGAACCTCTTTGTGTTTCTTCATATGTAACATGGGAATTAAAAATAGTACCAGGAAGCAGATATGGCTCAGCAATTAGACTCCCATCTACCAAATAGGAGGTCCAGGGTTCGATTCCTGGGGCCTCCTAGTGAAGGCAAGACGGCCTCTGCAGCAAGCTGGCCCAAGCAGAGACCTGGCTTGCATGGCATGCTGACCCATGCAGGACTGCTGGCCTGTGCAGAGAGCTGGCGCAGCAAGATGACACAACAAAAAGAGACACAGAAGAGAGACAATAAGAGAAGCAGCAGACCAGGGAGCTGAGGTGGCACAAGAGATTGAATGCTTCTCTTCCACTCTGGAAGGTCCCAGGATTGATTCCCAGTGCTGCCCAAAGGGAAGACAAGCAGACATAGAAGAACACACAGTGAATGGACACAGAGAGCATACAACAGGGTTGGGGGAGGGGTAGAAATAAATAAATAAATAAATAAATAAATAAATAAATCTTTAAAAAAAATTAGTATCTATCCACGGGAAATGGATGTGGCTCAAGCGATTGGGCTCCTGTCTACCATGTAGGAGGTCCAGGGTTCAGTTCCCAGGGCCTCCTGGTGAAAGGCAAGCTGGCCCATGCGGCAAGCTGACCTGAGTGGAAACCTGGCCCACACAGAGCACCGGCCCACACAGAACGCTGGTCCGTGCAGGAGTGCTGGCCCGCACAGAGAGCTGGCACAGCAAATGATGCAAAAGAAAGAGACACAGAGGAGAAACAATAAGAGGTGTAGCAGACCAGGGAGCTGAGGTGGCCCAAAAGATTGAGTGCCTCTCTCCCACCCTGGAAGTTCCCAGGATGGGTTCCTGGTACTGCCTAAAGAGAAGACAAGCAGACACAGAAGAACACACAGAGAGCAGACAGCAAGCACATAACAGTGGGGGGAGGAGGGAGAAATAATTAAAAAAATAGTAACTATCTCATAGGATTGTTGGATAATTAAATATGATGCTACATGTAAAACATCACTGAGAATGGCACCTGACACATAGTCAGTGCTTGTGAAACATTAGCCATTACCATGATATGATCATGAGTGAATCAGAAAGGTCTCCCAGAGCTTGAAAGGATGTTAAAAGATCATTTGGTCATGAGGCACTTGGATATTTTTATGTTCCCCATTTACAGAAGAGTTCAGGGCCTCGAGTGATATACCCAAGATGATCTGGGGTAAAAATAACAATTATAATAAAAATAATGAATAATATCTCTTGTGTATTAACTAGATGCCAAACATGGCATTAAGTGTTTGACATAGATTACATCATTAATCCAGTGCTTTTTGATCTTTAATGTGCACATAAGCCATGTGGGGATATTGTTAAAAATGCAAATTCTCATTTAGTTGGTCTGAGATGGGGCTGGAGGTCTACATTTCTAACAAGTTTTCAGATAAGGCTGATGCTATTGGTCCAGTCTGAGTAGCATGGGTTTAACCCTAACAACTCTTCTAAAAGGTACTATTTCTTATCCATATTTTATATATAGTTACTGAAGTTGTGAAGATAAATAACTTTCCCAGGGTCCCAGAATTTGAAGTGGTAGTACTGGGACTTGGACCGATCATCTCATTCAGAACCTGACTCCTTAACCACCACACCAGACTCCATTCATGAACATGTCACAGTAGTAACCATGCCATTTGGCTTCTCTTACTAAGCAGCTGAACAGAGAGCAAATGTCATAAGTCCCCAAAGTTTTCAGTCTTGTCCCTGTCTAGAGCAGAGATGTCTATAAACTATTTTATATCTTTTTAATTGTATATCACACTCCTGGTACTTTAAGCTGTGACCCTCCATGCCTTGTGCCTTTTTCTCCCCATAAAAGAAAGACTGAGATTTCAACTGGTGTTGAAATAAACCAAATGCTCAGATCATTTTTGAGCTACTCCACTCCACTCACCCTGCCCTTTTTAGTTCTGACCTATTTAGTTTGGCCCATTTCACTGAGTTTAGAATTCTTTGTTCCACATACTTAATTTTGATCTTTATCTTTCCTGTATGCTTTCTATCTTAGCCCATGTGGCAGACATGGAGTTGCATTGCTCAGAACCCCCTTTAAGAAGGGACACTCTGTCTAGCTGTGTGTGTGTGTGTGTGTGTGTGTGTGTGTGTGTATGTGTGTGTAGGGGTGAGAGTGAGCTGACAGCTTCCTGCTGCTCACTCCTTGACGTTTGCTTGAGCTTTTGAGCCTGGATCAAGTGCTTTTTAGGCCTGGCTGTTTCCACCCAATGTGAAGTCCTCTAATGGACCCTTTTTGCTCAGAGCTTCTCTGTTAGGTTGGCATCATGATCTGATAGCTCCCCCTGCCCAATC
>JAQZBX010099421.1:0-11476 GCA_029593785.1 Cabassous unicinctus
CTGGTACATTAAGTCAGTTTCTCCCAGGAGCCTAGCTAATTTCATGCCTGCAAAGGGTTAGAGACTCAGTCTCTCCCAGGGCCCAGTAACATGCCAGAATTCATTTTTTAAATTCAGATATAATTCATATACCAGAAATTCAACCTTTTAAAGTATAACATGGGGTAGTTTTTTGTATATTCACATGGCTCTGTAATCAACACTTTTTTCTAATTACAGAACATGTTGACTCATGAGACTTCATTTCCCAGTCCTCCTTCTCTGCAGACTGGGACAAAGACTTAACTAAATGTTGTATGGTTAGGTTTGCCTTTATGGAACTAGAGAACTTGTAGCTTTTTGTGCGTGGCTTCTTTTAGTTACCACAATATTTTCAAACTTGATCCACACTGGAACATGTATCAGTAAACCTTTATTTTTTATGACTTAATAACCTTCTGTTTGTGGATACACTTATGTTTGTTTACCAATCATCATTTGAAAGACATGTGGGTTGTTTCCAAAATAGGGCTATTATAGGTGATGCTGCTAGGAACATTCTTGTGTAAGATTTCCTGTGATCACATATTTTCAATCCCCTTTAGGTTGTACTTTGGAGTGGAATTGCTGCTTCATATGGTAATTCCATACTTAGCTGTTTTGAAGAAGAGATAAACTCTTTTACTAAGCAGTGACAACCTTGTTCATTACCTTCACCAATGGATGAGGGATACAACTTTTTCACAACCTGGAGATGTTAACTACAGATAAATGAAAACACTTATTCCTCTTTTTGCCTATACTTAGAGTGTGATGTGATTTCTCATTGTGGTTTTGATTTACACTTCTCTAATGACAACCAGTGCTGGGCACATTTTCCTGTGCTTATTTTGAGGACACATGCTCCTGATGCCCCCAGGACCATTCGTCAGAGGCCAAGCACAGGCCTCTGGGCCCCTGGCCCTCTTAGGACCCATCCATGCTCTGAGGGGGAGGGTCTCCCCAAGAAAATCCCTCTTGGGGATGGTTCTGTAAGGAGTACAAGAGCATATAGGGAAGGGAGACCAGTGTATTCCCCAGAGCATTCCACTCAACCAGGCAGAAGCTTAGGCATAGAAGTTGATTTGAGGATCAGAACAGCTCTGTAATAATTCCACTTCATTAGGGTTTATATTAGTCAGCCAAAGGGGTGCTGACACACCATACCAGAACTCTGTTGGCTTTTATAAAAAGGTATTTATTTGGGGTAGACACTTACAGTCACAAGGTCCTAAAAATTCCAACTCAAGGTACCAGAAGAGGTACTTTCTTACCCAAAGTCATTTGCCACATGTTGAAGCAAGATCGTGGGTGATGCTTGTAAGGGTTAAGTCTTCCTTCTTCTTCTTAAGGCTCATGGTCCCAGCTTCTGACCTTAGCTGTAGGCTGGCATAAGGCTTGTCTCTCTCCCCAGGGCTGCCTGAACCTCTGTGTTCTTCTCCATTGTTCTACTTCTCTGTGTAAGAGTCTGTTTTATCAGCCCAGGGGGGCTGGGACCCAACACTGAGCCACACTCTAATGACATGGTTGAATCAAAACCCTAATTTTGACATAATTTAATCAGATGTCTCAGCTGAATCTAAGATATTTAAAGGGTATCATGCCCAGAGAAACAGACCAGTTCACAAACATAATCAATATTTCTTTTTAGAATTCAAAAATAATATCAAACTGCCACACTCCAACCTCTGAATTCCAAAAAGATATTACAATACTCAAAAAAACCTTGAAATTAGTTAACAGTGCTAAGTACAAAATCATATCAAAATCAGTTTAAGGAAATACAGTTTGTCTTGGGGCAAAGTAACCTCTGGTTGTAGACCTCTGAAAATAACAAAACAATTTATCTGCTTCCAAAATGAAAAGGGATGGATAATGGATAAACATTTGCATTACCGTAAGGAGAGATTGGGAGGGAAACATGAGTCACAGGTCCCAAATAGTTCTGAAAACCTGTGGAGAATACTTCATTAGGTTTTAAAGTCTGAGAGTCATTCTCAAGATGATGATTTCTTCTTCCTGGGGCCTTGTAGGGACCTACTCTTTCCACAGGCTTGCCCAATGGCCATTTTCTTGTTTCCACCCTCATCAAGCAACTTGGTGGTGACTTGGTGATGACCTCACCCACCAAGAGCATTGGGGTGATATCCACACTTTACTCAATCTTTGGGGTAGAGTCTCAACCCCCTTAGTACAGTGAGGGGGAGGCAACATTCTCCCTAATCTCTTGCATAAAGGTCCAAGCCTCTCAGCACAGTGAGTTGGTGACCTTACCTTCCCAAATCTTTGTGGCATAGGCCCCCACTCTCAGACCTATGGGGTATTGACCTTACTCTCCCTCACCCTTGGGGAATGTGCTCCTTGCTCTCAGTAGCTTGAGGTGGCAAAACTCACCCGAAAGAGTGAGCTGGGACATCCACCCTCTTCAAATGCCAGGCAAACACACCCTCACTCTACACATAAGTAGGGTTTCTCTCTTGGCCCAAGGAGATGTCTTAATTCCAGATCTCAGCTTCCATGGTTTTCCTCTTAAAGCCATTTTCCCTTCCACCTCTCCCCTGCATGTCCCTTTTAGTCCAGGCTGACAGTGATTTTGTTCATACAGCTCTCTCAAAAAGCTTGTTGGTTTAGCATGCAGGAAACAGGGGTCCAAGCCATTAGATATTAAAACTTTCCACAAGTCTTTTCTGGATAACTGCATTTTCACTCCTGATTTACAAGTCCCAAGATGAGTTAAGTCCTCAAATGTATCACTACCCTCTGTAGGCATGATTTCCAGAGGCTTGGAATTTCAGTAATCAGTTTCTGGTTTTCTTGTGACCAACAATTCTGTTCTCAGCTTATCTCCCTCATCTAGTATTTTACTATAAACTTCAAGGGCAAGCCAAGCTGCATTCTCAAGTTTATTTTGGAAATTTCTTCAGCTAAATGCCCAGGCTCACTATTTTCAAATTCTGCCTCCCATAAAACATCAGGAGATAATCATGCTATGTTCTCTGCATCTTATAAGATGGATTGCCTTCTCTCCAGTTTCCAATAATAGTTTCAACATTTACTTCTAAGTCCTCATAAAAAGTCTCTTTAGCATCCATTTTCCCACCGAAAGTCTCTTCAAAGAACTCTAGGCCTTCTATCAAACGTCTTACATTTATTGCCTTCTAAGGCCTTATCATAAATAACTTTATGTTCCGCATTACTACCAACAGTCTCTTCAAAGCAATCTAGGCATTTTCCATCAAGCATTTCACAATTCCTCCAAAAAATATCCCTTACCCATTTGTAAAACCATTCTAGCATTTTGGTATTTGCAAAAGCACTTCCTCACTCTGGTACCAAATTCTCTGTTAGTCAGACAATGGGGTGCTGATACAAAGTACCAGAACTCTGTTGGCTTTTATAAAGGTAATTATTTGGGCTAGAAGCTTAAAGACATAAAGTCCCAAAGAGTCCAACTCAAGGTACCATAAGAGGTACTTTTCTTACCCAAAATAGTTTGTCATATGTTGAAGAAAGATGGTGGGTGATGTCTGAGAGAGCTCAGCCTTCCTTCATCCTTTAAAGCTTTGCAGTCCCAGCTTTCTCTGATCTCAGCTATAAGCTGGCACAAAGCTAATCTTTCTCCCCAGGGCTTGTTTCTTTTTGGGCTCAGCTACTCTGGTCTCTTCACAAGGTCAGCTATATACTATCAGGCTCATCTCTCTCCCTGGGGCTCTAGGATCCTCTGTGTTCTTCTCTGTGTATCTGCTTCTCTGTGAGAGTCTGTTTTACCTCCCAAATGGACTGGGACTCAACACAGTCATATTCTAATTACATGTTTGAATCAAAGCTCTAATCTTAACATAATTTATACAGATGTCTCAGCTGAATCTAATACAATAAAAAAGTATCATGCCAAGAGAAACAGACCAGTTCACAAACATAATCAATATTTCTTTTTGGAATTCAAAAATAATATTAAACTGCCACAGGCTTCTCTCTCTATAAAATCAGTCCTGGGAGTGGGAGAACCCTCTCTGTTGCCTGCCCTGCAGGCAGGGATGTGTCGCCAAGCAAGGACTTGCTGCCCAATGCACTCAGAGTCCAATACTATGACATCATGACTTGATAAAATAAAGTTTTATTGTTAGGTTGACCTGCAAGGAGACAGGAGGCCAGGCTTACATCTATCACCCCTATCTGAGAATTTAGGAAGATTTTATGGGATTTAAAGAAAGTGAGATAGGGACAGTGATGGAGATTTGGGTTGGCCTAATATAATTGATTTTTCATAGAGTTGTCATATATGGTAGTGATAATCCTGTTGCTTGGATATTCCTTGGGACACTAATCTCACATTTTATATGCTTCCCACATATCCTCTTCCTTGTATTTTTGGTTCCATGGGAGGGCATTTCTATTCCTGGTGTCTCAGAGGCCATGTAAAGGGCAAGAGTCAGTGTTTTCTGTACATGCTTGGATTATAAAATTTGGATGCTGAGGAGAAAATGTTAAGGAACAGGGGACATCCCTTCAAAAGAGTTTGGACTGCCCATGGTCAGATGGAGCTGTAAATCCACATTTTTGGTGTCTTTGAATCATAGGAGTCAAAAACAATGGTGACCACATAGTCTGGATCTTCCTGCTGTCCCCTGCCTCCCACAGCCATGCTCCCAGTGCCCCAGCAACCCCATTATCTCCCCAGGGGCTCAGGGCCTTGAGCACAGGCTCTAAAGGTGGGAAGATGAGAGTCTCTAAGGAGTCATTCATGGTCATGGCTCCATTGAGTGTTTACGGGAAAGCAATCTACCAGTCATGCAGCAGAAAGACTCAGACCTTCAGGTGATAGTGAGTTTCAGGATGGGCTGTGGTCCTCACCTCATTATAATTGGCTGGGTTTTGAGCTCAGAACCTGTGAACAGACACCCAATGTCTTCTGAGCTGGTTCTGGTCTCAGGCAAAGGGAGGGCATAAGAGGCCAGGCAGAGGCAGGGGGAGGTTTTTGTCTTACTTCCCCATGTGTCTGGAGTACTATGGGAGCACTAGTGCTGGAATCAATTGCTAAGCAGTAAGAGTGAGCCTTGTCCACTGGTAGAGGCCTGAGATGCTCAGGGAGGCCATGTGCCTGGATATAGAGCCAGAGAACCAATCTGGGATCACCAAAGGCCAATCATTTCTGACTGTCACAGCCTTCGGGGACCTCCTGCGGTGCTGTTTGTACCAGTCTGCACCAATAATCCAATAGTGGTGCTTCTGCTCCCCATGAAAGTAATGGTGATGGTCGCTCCGAGAGACCCTGACATGCAGGCTTCCTGAGTCAGCCCAGACTGTGCCCAGGACCCTGCAATGAAGAAAAGGGACACAAGGACAGTGAGACTGGAAGCATGGTCATGTTATATCTCCAGGACAAGAGGAATATGACAGGGCCTGATTGTTCTCTCCATCCCTTCTCCTGACCCACATACTGTAGGTCACCTGGGCAGAGAGTGAGGAGGGTGAGGAGGAGGGGAGTCCAGGCCATAGTGGAGATGCCCCCAGAGCTCTGTTTCCTGAGGACCCACAGCTGCCTCTGAGCTACCCAACACCTCTTTTACCTACTTCCCCACGTGGGGATAGAGGATCCCACGTGCAAATCATTGCTTGTTCCCTGAGAGCATCACATCCCTGAGCTCTCACTCAGTCCCCTCTGCTTGGGGCTGGACAGTGCCCAGCCTAAGCTTCCTCAGGGCACAAGAGCACTTGGCTGCTTTTCCCCAGGAGCACTGAACAGCAGGCCCACACAAAGAGCCAGATGGCTGGTGTCCCAACTGGACAGACCCACAGCAGCCCCTGCTGCCTCAAATTCACTCAGGTCTGGAAGGCAGAGAATGGATCCTAGAGAAAGAATTGGTCCCTGTCCTCCTGCCCACTGCCACCTCCTCACAGGAAGGGGTGTCTTCATGGTTAAGGATCCTCCTATTCAGGCTACACACACTTTCCCATGGTTAAGCCCTGAGCTCAGTGTGGTATCCACAGTTGCAGGGGATGTGCATAGAGCCACAGGAATCAATCATGTTGTGACAAGGTGGGGATCCATAAACAAGCAGCAGCACACTTTTCTTAGTTTTATTTTGAAAAATAAAACAAAGGGTAATTTTTAACTGAACATGGACATAATAGGCTTCTTCTATGGCACCCTATTGCCTGTTTTTGTGGAGATGCCATCTATTCCTTTAGATTTTCAAGCAGCCCCATCCCTGGACCCTAAGTCAGCTTAGAATCTGAGGATAAGCCCTATGTACTCAAATCTCATGTCCATGTATTTCATATCATGTTTATCTTTGAATAATTTAACTATGTTTTTGTGATTGTGTTGATAAATGCATGTAAATACATTCTTTCTGAAGAACTCACACTTCTTCTTTCATTTTTATAACACCTTTCTTTTGGGATTTATCCCTGTAGCACTATGAAAATTTATTTACTCCCAACTGCTGCACATATATCTATTGTGTAAATACACTGTTTGTGACTTGCAAATATTTATTTTCCCTATTAGCCAATCATATATCTTACTTTTTTCATTGTTTTGGAGTGGTTTGTCTTTTTACAGTGAATTTTAGAACTTGTTTATAAATCCTTTAGTATCTCACCCCTCTCTGTGGCTTTTGGATTCATTTTCCTAAGGGTGTCTTTTGAAAAGAGTATGTTCCAAGTTTAACATAGTCATAATTTGTTTTATGTCTAATGCTTTCTTGTTCCTGTTTAAGAAATCATTGCAGATTGCCAGGCCACAAGAATGGATTTCAAGTTACTTCTAGAACATTGTAGTTTTAGACTTAGCATTTAGGTCTCTTATATTATTCACATTAATTTACATGTATCAAGTAAAGTAGAAGTCAAATTTCCTTTTTTTTTTTTTTTCAGTGTAGCCCTCCCATTGTTTCAGCAATGTTTGTTAAAAAGAATTGACTTTCCCCTATTATAAAGTTCTAACCTTTTTTGTTCCAAGGACCCCTTTGCCAGTCACATGAAAACAATGGACCCCTACTCAGAATGTACAGCACATAGTTTTATGACACTCAACATCAGAGGTCAGAGAAAATGAAGATAATAAGTTGATTTTTTTCAATTCAAGCTCATGGACCCCTTTGAAATCTTTCCACAGACCGTTTGGGAACCCCTGGTTAAGAACCCTTGTCCTATTGGATTGTTTATTGTCCTTTCCAGAAATCCCTTAGCCGTTAAACTATTGGTCAATTTCTGGGCTTTCTTTTGAGTCTTTTGGGACTTGTATCAAGATGGCTTTAGCTGTTTTCCATTCTTTATATTTCCATTGAAATTGAAGGTAAAACATGTGCCTGGCAATTATTAAAGCCTACAGGGATGATCTGTGAGATTGACTTTAAGCAAACTATGAAGAATTGATCCCTTAAAATATCAGATATTCAATCCATGAATGTGGTATATCTCTCCACTTATATAGACATTTTCACTTTATATCTTGATTCAGATTTTATTTTTTCACATGTCATTCTTAATTTTAAGTATTTTATGTTTATTTGTTGCTATTGCATATGGATTTTTAAATTTCACTATCCATTTTTAGTACCATTCTACAAAAAAAAAATTATATTTATGTGTTAATTGTATGTCCTGAAAACTTGCTAAATTCAATTGTCAATTCCATAATTTTTGGTATGATCCTAATGATTTTGTCCTCAAATTATCATGCAGATTGTGAATGCAGGGTGTGTTTTAACTTCTCCTTTTTAAACTAAACTACTTCTAAAATTAAACTTGCATCCTAAGTATGTAAGTATGTACTTTCCTATTTCTCCCTATTTTGGTCAAAGTTTCACATGGATTTTGAAGTTCTGTGCAGCTGAAATGACATCTACCTTCCTGGCTGAAGAGAGGGAAGTTCTTATTAGACCATCCCTGAAGCAGGCTCAGGATTTCCCCAGCAATCATTGGGTGTCCATCACTTTCATGACCTCAAGTTCCAAAAAGAGATTTGCTGGCCACAGGATCCAAATTTCTGCATGCCTAACCCCTCTCCCTGACATTACTACAGAAGAAGGAACCAGAGAGTGAGCCAGGCCAGCTCTGTGACTGAACTTCCTAAGGGACCTGCTTCCTCAGGCACCATTTCTCACCTTCATGCCTGTTCCCAGGACACAGAGCACATCAGCCAGTTCTGAGTGCAAGTGACTGGGAGGGAAGGGGACATCTGCTCTGACACCAATGAGCTGCAGTCATGTTGTTGAGAGACTGTCCATCTACTGGAACATCCCCAGGCTCCTGACCCCAGGAGAAACTTAGCCAAGGCAGAGGTGCTTTCCTTCAAGAGTAAAAATCCAGCTCCACAGGCTCTGGTTTTACCACATTTTGGTATATAGTGTTAGAATTTTTCATTGTCATAGGAGATATATTTTTGTTTTTTGCTGTTTATACTTTCTTTTTGGTTTCCCTGATAATTCAGAAACATTGAATGTGAAAATGGGGTCAGCAATCATGTGTCAGAAACAATGTACATGTAAAGTCAGTTCATATGAAAGAAATTTTAATAAGAGAAATTAGTCATATTCAAAGGCCATGAGAAGGCCAGATTTCTGTCTCAGCTCCCCATATACCTGTGTCACTGTGAGAAGCATTGTTATGCCCAATCAAACAATAATAGTCAGCTTCATCCTCAGACTCAAGGCCAGAGATGAGCAAAAACCCTGCATCTTTGGCTCCAGAGAAGTGGCTGGGGACCCCGGAGCCCTGGTGCTTGTCTGAGTCTCTGCGGTACTTTAGGAGATACCAGGGAGGGGTCCCTGGCTTCTGCTGGTACCAGAATATGTACTTAGTACCAATACTGACATCACTACTGAGGGTGCAGGTGAGTCTGGCCATTGTTCCCAGAGATGTGGAAAGGGAGGGCAGCTGAGTTAGCATAGACTGTGAGAGGGAACCTGCAGACACAGACAAGCAAGGGTGCTGTGCCAGGGATCAGGTCTAAAATACATGGAGGTATGAGTTAGAGGGGCTGACCCAGGCTGGGATAGCAGCCTTAGGTCTCTGAGGCCTGTCCCTACCTGAGCAGTGAGAGAGGAGCACAAGGAGGAGAGGAGTCCAGGCCATGGTGGACACAGCCCCTGAGTACCACAGTGCAGCTGGGCTGCCCCAGACCTCCTTTACTCTCCCACCCTCATCCAGAGGAGGGGCTCACCAAGCAAATTGGTTTCCATCCACTGACTGCCCAGGCTCCCCCTGAGCCCTGATGCTGGAGCTCAGCTCACACTAGACCCAGGACTATGAAGGTTTGGTTGCTCATTGGGAGAGCACTGGGAGGAAGCTGATGCTCAAATGACACAAAGGTCCTTACTCAGGGGACCCTGCCAGGCTGGAGGTGATGTAGCTGCTGAGTCCGCATCAGTGAGCACAAGGCCCAGCTCCACAGACCCATCCTAATAAGTGAATGGTCCTTCCTGAGCCCCAGTTCAGGATCGACAGGCAGTCCCACAGAACCCCCTGCTGGACAGAGTGCAGGGTGTTACCATTGTTGAAAGAACTGAGAGCCCAGCTGCTTATTTTGCCATCAATTCTAGGCTGTATTGAATTTAGACATCAATTTACTTCCTCCAAGATGCACAATCCTCCCTGAATTGCTTTGTTTTAGTTTTAAAAAGAATTGTTTATTTACCGAACCTGGGGCATATACACAACCAATTTAAAATTTATATATTTTAATTCAATTTTGAAGTGTTTTTACATGCACAAAAATAATTGGCATGCAACAGTTGTCCTAAGGTGGAAACACAGTCACCTTATCAAAACTGTTGCAAGTATTTTCACCCAAGTTAAAAACATGAAAACCTGTAACAAATTTAAATAATTATATAATACTTGTTCCTTGTAGTTTTCCCGTTGCAAAGATCCAAAAAAATGTACAAGTAACTAATATATCAGTCACAACATAATCCTGGATCATTCCCACACCAAACCAGATGCTCCTTTAATTTTAAAACTATCATCAGAGACCAAGAGAAAGTCATTTCATCTTATACAAAATTCACATGTGTCAAAAAGGAAAGACCCAAAAGAAACAAAAACAAAACCTTAGTACTGATACTGATGTTCAGTACACTCATTAAATAGTGGCCCAAAATGCCACTGATCAAAAATAAAATAGTGGCTGTATATTATTACAATGAAATCCAAGAGCCTTTAACCCTTTGGCATCAGAAATCCAGATTTTTCCAATTGCGTGAATACATACTTCCAATGTGCCAAGAGTGGAGAAAGTGAATGTGCCAGCACAGAAAGAAAAAGCTGCTGTTTGCTGAAATACCCAGATAATTGGCTTTAATAGAGACTTCTTACAAGGTTAGGCAGAAACCAAAAAATAGTAGCTGCTTCTGTTATCAATTTACGTGGAGGTGATCGAGTCTTAAGGTTCAATGTAAAAATTTAGGGGAGGGATGTGTGTTGGGCAAGTCTTATTTTTTAAAGCAAATTCAAGAAAGAAAGTATAAAAGCACCCAACCACAGTTGCATATTCCAGAGACCTGTGCCAGTAGGCTGGGCAGAAAATGTCAAGATGCAGACTGTTGTTTCTCATGAGAACTGAACAAAATGAATCTTTAATGACTCAAACTGCAGGAAAGGGATCCAAAGAATGCATTCATTTTAGTTAAGTATTATCAGCCTTTTGCTGATTTCTTGAACAAGCTGCATTTTATTATGAAAACAAAAGAAAAAATAAAAGACATAAAAAGCACTATACTCCTATATTTCACTTATAGTGTTTCAGTTCTAGAAGGACCTGTATAATGGAGCCTGAAAAATACTCAGTATGTTTTTGAAGTTGTTCAAAATTTAAAGGTATTATGAAAAGAAAGAAGTTTTAGCCTGTGGAAGAAAAGAAGAAGAAAAGAAAACATTTCTTATGTAAACTGTCATTATTTTGATTTTAGTCTACTCAAGTAAAATCTCTCTAGGTTTATATGGATACTAATAAAATAAGGTAGTATTAAGTCTATTAAATTTTTAAGACTTAGTTAATAAGCTGTTATGATCATCATTTAAAAAATAATTCTTTTGCCTAAAATTGAAATGACTAGTTTTTCACAGAACATAATGAGGGATATCAAACAAGATTTGAATGGAAATGAAAGAATTAGAAGTTTTGTGAAAGTGTGTTTAAGGGAGGATGTGTTGATCTAAGGTAAGATGGCTGGTAGAATCGGGGTAAAAAGATGTAAGATAAGAGTTGAATGCACGCAGAAAGTTGTAGAAGGATTAGTAGAATTGAATTTCACTAATTTCTCCTTAAGATGAAGTAATTAATCTATGTGGTTATGGATGGTTATGGGACATTTGTAAAAGCCTTTTCCAAACTGGAAGATTACAATGTAAATAAGTGATTCCAGTAAATCATTTTAAGTAGAAATCTAGGAGTTGATATTGATAACAAAAAGACGCTTTATAGCAAAAAAAAAAAAAAAAAAAAAAA
>JAQZBX010099422.1:0-11475 GCA_029593785.1 Cabassous unicinctus
TGAGAAAATACCAAGGCAGGGATGACGGAGTAACAGAATAGAATTTTAAGTCTCCTGGATGATGAAAAGGGAATGGATGTTGTGGTACTCCCAGAGCCTGGGTCACTGCAGGATTCCCAGTTCCCTAAACTTTGGCAAGGAGCATATTAAAATAGTGTTTTAATAGCATTGAGACCCATTTTAATGGGAAAATATTCTACAGTTCAAAAAATGAAAAGTATAAAGAAGCCTCCCTCCTTGCAAGGAGTATAACTATCATCTCCATTTTACCAGAGGGCAAACTTGGGGTCAGAATGGGAAAGAAACCTGCTTGGGCACAGAAGGCAACCAGTGGAACTGGGCTTGGCCAGTTTGTTTCTGCCCTTGGGAAATGTTACCTGTTCAAAGAAATAAAACAAAAAGTCTCCTTTGTCCAAGAGATTTAAATTCGGGTCCGGAGGTCATTCTGGAGGTTGCTCCTATGCAGGCCCCAAGCCTGAGCAACAACCGTCCTCCAAACCCTGAGGAGTCCGGACACCATAAATAAACCACAAGGTAAGGAACTCAGGGACGATCTCACCTGAAGGGCAGCTAGACACTCCAAATGCCACCAGCCACAAACAACGCCTCATCTTTCCCATTACAGGCCCTTGCCTGGAAACGCCAGGGCGCTTTGGTTTGCAACCTGAATCTCTGCTCCCTAAACTGTAATTCTAAGACCCGAAATGAAAGTCTTTATTGCCTTTCGGCTTAATTTCTTACTTCTCGGTTGACATACATTATGGTAAACTTTTTTTCTTTTTTTTTTTTAGCAAAATTGCGAGTGCCTATAAACGGGGGTGCTGAACAAAGTGCATCTGCCCCAGGTCCCAGGTGGGGCTCAGCCTGCTGCTACCCCACCCCCACCCCGGCAGCAGCCAGACTCCGTGCTTCCCAGCCGCACACAAAGCCGCCTTTCACCAGCAGGAGCCGAGGCCGGGGCACAAAAGAGGAAGCCCGACAAAAGACGAGGGGCCCGGGCCCGAGCGCAGGGGCCGCGGGAATTCCGAGGTGGGCCCGCAGCGAGGGAGCAGGGGCTACGCAGTCCCCGCCGCGCCCCCGGGCGCCGCCGGCCCCAGTTACCGGCCCCCTAAGCTCGGGCTCTCGCGCGTCTGGCCCAAGGGTGGGTGGCGGGGACGCCCCGGGCGCCCCCGAGAGGAACCAGCCCCGGGCCCCACGCCACGAAATCGCGCCGCCCGCTGCGGGCCCGGGCCAAGCCCCGCCCCCCCGAGCCGCCCCTTCCGCTCGCGCCGGGGTGGGGTCTACGCGGCCGCGGGATCCGATCGGACGCGGCCACGTTGTCCTGCGCGCCAGGCGCGCGTCGCCCGGCGAGCCCGACCCGCTGCGCCCCCTCGCCGACCCCCTCGCGTCCCCGCGGGGCTGCTGGGGCCGCGGGATCCCGGCGCCCACCCCGCCGGGCGCAGGAAGGGCCGGGCCGCCCGAGGCTCCAGCGCGCGGGCGCGCCCCGTCTCGGGGCCCGGGAGGCGCCGCCCTCCCCCGGCCCTCTCGGCTGCCCCCCGGCGCCCCGGAGCCGCACGCCGGCGGGAGCGCAGGCGGGCGGGCTCGGCGCAGACCGCGGCGCCGGGGTCCATGCCCGCGCGCCCCCGCGCGCCCGCGCCATGGCCTCCGGGAGCGTGGCCGAGTGCCTGCAGCAGGAGACCACCTGCCCCGTGTGCCTGCAGTACTTCGCCGAGCCCATGATGCTCGACTGCGGCCACAACATCTGTTGCGCCTGCCTCGCGCGCTGCTGGGGCGCGGCCGAGACCAACGTGTCGTGCCCGCAGTGCCGGGAGACCTTCCCGCAGCGGCACATGCGGCCCAACCGGCACCTGGCCAACGTGACCCAGCTGGTGAGGCAGCTGCGCACCGAGCGGCCGTCGGGGCCCGGCGGCGAGATGGGCGTGTGCGAGAAGCACCGCGAGCCCCTGAAGCTCTACTGCGAGGAGGACCAGATGCCCATCTGCGTGGTGTGCGACCGCTCGCGCGAGCACCGCGGCCACAGCGTGCTGCCGCTCGAGGAGGCGGTGGACGGCTTCAAGGTGAGGCCCGGCGCGCGGCGGGGCGGGCCGGGGCGAGCCGAGGGGGCTCCCCTTTCTTTCCGCCCAGAAAATGGCCGAGCCGGACGTGGGCTTCCCCGCCGTCATTTCCTCTCTGTCCGCCCGGAGCCCCGGCCTCGGATTTGGGAGGAAAACCTGTGGCTGGGGGTAAGCCAGGCTCTCCCCGCCGCCCCCGCCGCTGCCCGCTGCGCCCCGGGGACGGCGCCTGGCTGCGGGGCGCAGGAAGATGCCTCCGGCCGAGTGAAAGGCGCGCGTAGAGCCGGCACACACCCACAGGCTCCGGAGCGCTCACACGGGCGGGCCCCAGCTCGGCCCTCCAGGCGCCTCCTCCCTGCGCGACAGGCCCTTCCCGGTCTCGGGGGCCCCCACGGACTCGCAGCACAATTAGTAGGAAGAGAGAGAGATGCCATGTGCGGAGCCCTTTGTGAGCCGCGGAGCCGGCAGACTCTCGGCTCAACACTAGCAAGGAAACAAAGTCTTCACCGTAAAACAGCTGCAAGGCCTGCACGGCGCCGTGGTGTCGCCCGTGTATTTCAGGGCTGCAGGAATCCACGTACAATTATGTGCATTTTAAAATGTGAGTGTACCAATCCGTGCATAACCAATCACTTAACATTTATGCTGTTTCCACCCGTATTGATTCAATTGTCCTCATGACAACCCTCAGGTAGGTAGGAAGGGGTTCATCCGTGTCACCCGTGATGAAAGTAGGAGTTAGGTCACTTTCTCAGTCCACCCCTGTGGAAGTCCAGTCACCTCTCCACTGACCCATGCCGTATTCTTTGAGGCAGGTGGGAGACCTGCTGTCTAGGATTCACAGAGGCAGGGTCACCACTGTCCCTGGGCCTTCCTGCTAGGCATGGCCGTGTGGTCTGGAGGCTGCAGGGGGCACAGCGGTGCAGAATAGCCATGCTGATGCCAAGCTCTGCCGCGTGTCGAGCTGCCCTCTGTCATGCTTTTCCCAGGAGCAGATCCAGAACCAGCTGGACCACCTGAAAAGAGTGAAGGACATAAAGAAGAGGCGGCGCGCACAAGGAGAGCAGGCTCGAGCTGAGCTCCTGGTGAGAGTCGTTGCAGCTGGCAGGTAGCACCGCTTCCGCTCCTGTGCCCCTCCCAGCCGGCCACCCACAGCTGTTAGGCGCAGGTAGATCAGCCCCACGTGGCAGTTGGGAACTCACCTGGACAGCCACGGGATAGTCCAATCCTTTCCCGTGTTTGGGGGAAAGATGGATGAGCCAGGGTTGAGCCCCTGGAGATGGGACCTGTCACAGGTTTAACCTGCTAGCTTCGTCCTCGAGAAAGCAGAGATAGGTGGGATTCTGGGGCAGACAGCGTCCTCTGCAGGCAGGCTCTGAAAGGAGCTTTGAGGCAGCCCACTGTTGCTTCTCACGGGGTGTTTCCTTAGCAGCCTCAACCCTGAACTTTTCACTGTTCCCTTCCCCCATTTCCCCAAGGACTTGCCCAGTGGCTCATGTGCTAATTTGGGATATGCTTGTATATATATCACCCAGGTATATTAGGTTTTTTTTGAGGTTTTTGTTTGTTTGATTAACAATAAATACATTACAAATCCCCTCCTAGTAGAGGTATTTGCATCTGAAAGGCAAACTCTTGGACTAGTAGTGGACTGTCACATTTTGTGAACATTTTTGTCAACTGCTCCAGCCAGGGTGTAGTAAGAAGCTTGTTGGCAGGGAATTCCTTTTTCCCACGGTGCCTTCCGATCCCACCGCTTGTTCTGCCCACAGCTCCCCTTGCTTGACAATAGGTCTGATGGGTGGAGAACCTCCTCAGTGAGCCGGGATGGACTCATGTCATGACGCACACCCCAGCGTCTGCGGTGGGAGGATTGTCACGGGGAGACGCGGGCCCCCCGGGTGTCCTTCCTGACTCTATGGAGGGAGTCACGCAGCCGGGCCTCTCTTTCCTCGCCTGTGGAATGGGTAGGTTGGACTAACAGGTGGTTCGCAGTCGAGGCCAGCGGTGCCCTGTCCCCTCCGAAGGTGCGTGGCGTTTCCGTGCTTGTCGCAGTGACAGGTGTGCAAGGAGGCCCGGCGTCCTGCAGGGGAAGGCACAGGTGTGTCCCGGGCAGAGCTCTCCCCGCAGGGCTCCTTTGAGAAGCCCTGAATGTGTTGCTCTTCAAGGTCTCTTTTAACTTTAGTTTTCTGTTGCTAAGATTGTATGTCATGGTCTATGTCTTTGAGAGACGTCTCTAGCTAGGGAGAGGAATGAGCTTACGGGAAGGATTTATAGACAAGGGTGCGTGTGCACAGTGAGTGCCTAAGACAGGTGGCTGGAGGAGGGTCTCAGGTGCCGGCACACGCTCTCTGAAGGGCCAGTGAGTCTGTATTTTAGGCTTTACAGGCCCCAGGGTCTCTGTTGTTACTGCCCAGCACTGCAGTTGGAGCACAAAAGCAGCTGTGGACAATTCCTACCTGAGTGGGCACGGCTGTGTCCCGGTGAAACTTGACTGGGCTCCCTTGGAGCCCAGTTTGCTGACCCCTTGTTTGGAACAAAGCTTTAATGGAGGTAATACTCGTCCTGACGGGGGTGGGGTGGAGAAGGAGGACAGACAGACAGACGGACAAGGAAGTGGCAAACCAGTCAGCTCCGGGAGGGGATCACAGAACCCCCAAAGCCAGTGGCAGGCCTCTGGAAAACAGAGGGCACGGATTCTGTACGGAAGGCCCTGGAAACCAAGGTAGAAACTGCTTGGTCGTTCCAAACCACCTTGGACAGAGGATGAGAGAGTGGAACTAAGGCCAGTATCTCTTTTCCCTTCAGACCATCCTCCTCACGACACACGGCTAACCATGCCACTTCCCTGTGTGGCGGCCTTCGTGCCTTCTAGTTCCGTGGGGAAGGCACGGCAGGATCTGGTCACTCCTTCCCTTTGCTGTCTTTCCTCAGCACGCACGTGCTTTAGAGGACAGAGCAACACGCCCTGTCCCCACTCCCCTGCTCACGCTGGTTCTCTGCCTGGAAAGCACCGTTAGTCAGTGCCTGCTTGCTGAGCTCCTGCTCATCCTGCAAGACCCTGGAAGGGCACTGCTGCTCTGAGCACTGTACCAGCTTCTCCCGCCCCAGGATGTCGACTTACCTTTAATTAGCCGTCCACAAACCCGACTCTCACTTGACCGAGTTTCCCAAGGTCAGGGACTGTGTCTTGATTTCCACTGGGCTACCCCAGTCCCTGGTGGGGTGTGATAGAAGCTCAGAAAAGACCAGAATGGATGAGCAAGTGAGCAAGGTGCTCGGTTGAATGTCCTGTGATGGAACAAGATCTTGAGCTGGGAAGTGCCCAGGTCTCACTGCCCTCTCCTGTCGCCCGCCCAGAGCCTGACCCAGATGGAGAGGGAGAAGATCGTTTGGGAGTTTGAGCAGCTGTACCACTCCTTGAAGGAGCACGAGTATCGCCTCCTGGCCCGCCTCGAGGAGCTGGACTTGGCCATCTACAACAGCATCAGTGGCGCCATCACCCAGTTCTCCTGCAACATCTCCCACCTCAGCGGCCTGATCGCCCAGCTGGAGGAGAAGCAGCAGCAACCCACGCGGGAGCTCCTGCAGGTGAGGCTTGGTGAGCCCCCGCCCCCTTGGCCCCTGGTTGAGCACTCTGCTGGAGCAGCCGGGGCTTGCCCGGCTCCGTGTTGGGCATGACGGAGGGAAAGCACGCGCACTGGAAGCTCCTCTTGGTACAGGCTGGTTCGGTCGATTGCAGTGTCTCCGGGAAAGGGCAGTTAGAGACCTGATGCCCAGGCCTTCCGGGCACCAACCAGCGGGCCGAGCGCGGCAAGGCTCTCTGGGCTGCTGGTGGCATTCGCTCGGTGTGTAAGGAGGGATTTGAACCACATGACCCTGTGATTTGAACATGTGCTTGAAGAAGCTCGTGGAATAACAGCTAAAGCTAACCCAGATCTGGTTCTGTGCTAAGTGCATTGCCGCGGCCACAAAACCACAAGCGCTTGCGCGGGAATGGTCAGCTGGCCCAGTCCTGTGATTTGACCATGGTAGCGCAGGTGAGAGAGCTGCGGGAATCCAGCCCAGCAAGGCTCCAGGTGAGCTGTGCTGGCTATCATTTGCTTGTTCAGTGCTGTATTAGCCAGAGGGGTGCTGATGCAAAGTACCTTAAATCTGCTGGCTTTTATAAAGGGTATTTGTTTGGGGTAGAAGCTTACAGTCACAAGGCCCTAAAGAGGCCAACTCAAGGTACCCTAAGAGGTACTTCCTCACCCAGTCTGTTGCCACGTGTTGAAGCAAGATGGCGGGCAACGTCTGCAAGGGTTCGGCCTTCCTCTTCCTCTTAAGGCTCCGTGGGCCCAGCCTCTTCCATTCTCAGCTGTAGGCTGGCATAGGGCTCCTCTCTTCCCAGGGCTTGATTCTTTCTGGGCTCAGCTGCTCTGCTCTCTTCACAAGGTCAGCTGTAAACTCTCAGGTGAATCGCTCATCTCTCTTCCCAGGGCCTCTGCCGTGTCTGTGGGGCTGTCTGTCTTCCTCTGGGTATCTTCTCTGTGTCCTTGATTGAGCGTCCACTTCTACAGCCCACCAAGGGGACGGGGACTCAACTCTGAGCCGCCCTAATGATGTGGTCAAATCAAAGCCCTAATCTTGATTTAATAAAGTAAAAGTGAAACCTCTGAATTTAAATCAATCAAAGGGGTATCACGCCCAGAGAAATAAACCAGTTTACAAACATAATATCTCTTTCAGGAATTCATAAATAATATTAAACTGCCGCAAACGCGTATTAATTGTCTGCTCTGGCTCGGGTGCTAACCTAGGCACTGGGATTAAGCAGTGAATAAGCGCTTCTGAAATTTAGATTCGAACATGGAGAGCAGCTGTCCCAGGGGTGGATAAATGCCATGAAAAGGGGGTTGGTGGGATAAGGCAGCAAACTGGTTTAAAAACGGCATCGGAGTGACCTCATCTAGAGCTGCCGCACTGGAGAGTTTGGACGCTGCGTTTGGGGGAGCTGAGTGGTGCCTGGGCGGGGCGAATGCAGACTACAAGGGTAGGTAACTTTCAAGAAATGGGACTCTGGAGGCAGGTAAGGAAATGCCTGGCGATGAGGCAGGATTGTGGGGCTTCGTGGGGAGAGGACGCTTAAGGAAACTCGTCAAACCTGGTTTAAAGGAGCGTGTCGGGGGAAGCGGGTGTGGCCCAGTGGATGGAGCCCCCGTCTACCATTTGGGAGGCCCGGGTTCGCGTCCCGAGGCCTCCTTGTGAGGGCACGCAGCGAATGGACACAGCAGCACAAGCAGCAAGGGGGGGATAAATAAAATAAAATAAATAAATCTTTAAAAAAAAAAAAAAGCGTGTCGGGAGAGTGGATGTAGCTCAGTGGTTGAGCGCCTGCTTCCCGTGCCCGTGTATGAGGTCCTGGGTTCGATCCCTGGTGCCTCCAAACCCGTGTGGGCGTGAAGACCCACAGTGTAAAGGTCCAGGCACAGGGGACGTTGAAGCTGTGAGAAACAGTGGGTGAACTGCCGAGGTGCCCTTGTGAGAAGGCAGGAGGGATTGGGAAGTAAAGCCGGTGTAGGATCAGGGAGGAGGTGGGGAGAGGCGGGTGCCGGCGGGTTGTGAACTGGTAGCAACAACCTGATGGCTTTTATTCTATCTCAGTTGGAAAGCAGGATCATCGGCTGCGGTGGAGGAGTGGCTAGGGAAAGCAGGAGCTTTGAGGAATGAAGGAAAGCTCTGTGGAGCGTGGGAAAGCCAGTCAGTGAGGGCCCCGCCTGCCCCTTTGTGTCACCTTCTGGGCTGCCTTGACCACTCCCTGCAGGCACAGGGGCCGCACGTAGTGGGCTCATCCAGTGCAAGCTGGACTTGGCGTTTTGTGTTTTTTGTTTCTTTAGTCATGGTAAAAATACACATAGCATAAACTTTGCCTTTTCAAGCATTTCGAAGTGTACAACTCAGTGGCATTTAGTATATTCACAATGTTGTCCAACAACCACCACTAGCTAGTTCTGGAACATTCTCATCACCCCAAAAGGAAACCCCACACCCAGGAAGCAGCTGCTGCCATCTCCCCCTTCCCCAGCCCTTGGCAGCCACCAAGCTGCTTTCTGCCTGTGGATGTGCCTGTTCCAGGCATTTCCCATAAATGTGGCCTCTTGTGTCTGGCTTCCTTCACGTGGTGTGAGGTCTCCCTGGCTCGTTCATGCCGTAGCATGCATCAGTACTTCATTCCTTTGCATGGCCGAGTATGGAAACACCACATCTTGTTTCTCCGTTTGTCAGTTGGTGGACATTTGGGTTGTTTGCATCCACCTTTCGGTCACAGTGAATAGTGCTGCTATGAACATAAAAATACCAAGAATTTGTGTCCTCCTTGTGTAGGGGCCACTCGAATCTCCACCACATCATCTCAGTTCTAAGCACCAGACTTGAGGTTTTAAATGCTTTTTTTTTTTTTTAAAGGCAGAAGGTATTTGTGAGAATGTTTTTGAAAGGATGGGCCGTGATGAGGGAAGTGGAGGAAGAAAGCGAGGCTAGTTGACTGCATCGCAGGGGAGGGGTCTCCTCCAGCCACAGCGTGGTTAGTGGCTCTCGAAGAAGCCATGGGGAGAGGCAGGAGAGGCACTGCCGCTGAAGTCCAGAATAATGTCAGCGGCGCACTGTTCTCGGCCCCCATTTAACATTGAGCTGCAGGTTTTAGCTGATGCAGTTCAATGAGAGAGAACAATTAGTTACAGAGACCTAAGAAATGGAGTATTTGCAGATGACGTAATAGTATACTTGTAAAGTAGAAAATCAGTGCTAAAACTAAAGAATTCAGCATGGTGTCAGGATATAAAACCAATCCACAGAAATCAGCACAGACAACCATTAGAAGACAAATTAGAAGAGAAAACCCCATTTCCAGATTAAAATATATATATAAAATACCTGGGAATAAACTTATGAGAAATGCACAAAAACTATGAAGTGAAAATTATAGAGCATGAAAGACACAGTATAGACTTGACCAAATGAAAAGACATCACTAGTCCTTGGACAAGACTTCTCAACACTATCAAATTGTCAGTTCTCCATAAGTTAATTAATAAATTTAATTCAATCCCGATAAAAATACTAACAAGCCTTTTAGTATTATTAAAGACAATACTGGAGTTAGACGGATTGATAGTCAAGTTCCGATAGAAAAACAAGAGCATAAAAATAGCTAGGATACACTGCGAAAGAAGAGGTGTGTGAGGGGAGCTGTTACATATGAAAACATACTGCAAAGCCTGGAAATGAAAGTAGTTGGTAAAAGCACATCAGAAACCACACAGGCACACACTGTAACCAGTCAAAAAATGTTTGACTGCACTCATACTTAGAAAAATGCAAATCAAAGCCACACTATGATACCCTTACCCATTTAGGGGGCAAAGTTTTAAAAACCTAGCACTGCACTCTATTGGTAAAGCTGTGGGGAAAAGAGACACACAAATGTGGTGGGTATGCAAAATAATAGAACCCTTTTGGGGGAAAAGTGGGCAGTGTCTAACAGAACTATGTTTACAGTTAGATTTGACCAAGAATCCTTCCAGGAATTTACTTAAAGATACAACTGTGTATGAAAATACAGGCGCTTCTGGGAGAGCCGCGTGGAGCGCGTTGCAGTTTCGGAGCAGGTGGCGCAGGTCCGCCAGCATGTGACCCAGCAAGAAACACTTACTCCTGGAGTAGTCTGTGTGGGACACATACCTCGAGGCCTTTTCGAGCCCCAGCTCCAGGCATATTTCTCCCAGTTTGACAGTTACAAGGCTCAGACTGTCCAGAACTAAAAGCACTGGGAATAGCAAAGGTTATGCCTTTGTGGAGTTCGAGTCTGAGGATGTTGCCAAGATAATTGCTGAAACAATGAACAGCTACCTTTTCGGTGAAAGGCTCTTGAAGTGTGAGTTTGTGCTTCTGAAAAAGTACATGAAGAACTTTTCAAAGACGGGGATGTTCTGTTTGCAAACCCATCACATCCAGCAGTGAAACGGTGTAATAGGAAACGGACAAAATGGATAAAAGGTAAATATATTTAAAAAGATAAATGTAAAGATGTTCAAAAAATAAATACATTAGCAATAAAAAAAAAGAAACGGACACTTATAGAAAAGCTATGGATGGAAAAGTGATTTAAAAACAAAAATTACTCAGGAAGAAATTAGCTCAAAAAGGAATAAACTATAATTTTCCTTCATTGATTTTACGGAAAGAGAAGAAAAGAAATGCTTCTAACACTGTTCTTCAGAAATCTACGAACGGCCAGGTTTTCCCAAACAAGAAGAAATGAGCGGTTTCAGGAACCCCTGATACTCCCAAGGACACTGGGGAGAGCCAGGATGCCACACCAGGCTGCACATCAGCATTTTTGGAGAGGCGAAAATCTGAAGTGGCTGTAGTGAATGATGACGAAGATAATGAAATAGTTTTCAAACCGCTGATATCTGGTGCAAAGGAAGAAACACAAGCAACTCAGACACCCACACGTTCAGGGGAAAAAAGATGAAAAAACAAACAAACAGTGAATCTGAATGTATCGTGTGTACTGTTTCTTCTGAAAAATGTGCTTTTGTTACTAGGGCCAATTCTTCAACTATTACT
Organism: Cabassous unicinctus; assembly: GCA_029593785.1. Lineage (NCBI taxonomy): Eukaryota > Metazoa > Chordata > Mammalia > Cingulata > Chlamyphoridae > Cabassous > Cabassous unicinctus. The sequence goes on from JAQZBX010099422.1 coordinate 10,665, forward strand.
AGGTGCAGTGAAATGCAACTGTTGACAAGCTTGTCAGGAAAAACATACTCTCAGTTCAAGTAAATAACAAAAGCAATGGTTAAAAAAAAAATACATATGCAGAGTTGCTTGCTACAGCATTGTAACCGCAACCTAATGGAAACAGTCTAACTGCCAAACCTAGGAGGTTGGTTGAGTCAGTTAGGCTGCATCCCACAGTGGAATACTGTGCAACTGTAGAAGGATGGGGAGGGGCACTGCATGGCCTCTGCACCGCTGCCGCCTCCCCAGCTCCTGGGGCTGCTTGCGGCTCGTCTCATGGCGAACCTTGTACCACGTTTGTGAAGCGGCGGCTCAGGAGACTGATGGGAAAACCCAAGGAAGGAGTCGAGACTGAGAACAAGGACCGTATTAGTTTGAAGGTGGAGAGCAGGATGGTTCTTGGTGCAGCTGAAGAGTAAGAGGACACGCCACCTGTTTAACTAACGAGAGCCTAGTGGCAACGACGGGGTTTGTCACTGCGGCAGATGAGATTCTCACGCGCCCACTGCACAGTGGGAAATGGAGGATGACCGTGCAATTGGTGTGTTCCAGGGGCAGACGGGAGGTGTCTGCTAAACAGGGAGCCTGCTGCTCAACTCCAGACCTCAGTCCTACAGACCAAGAATACATTCCCAGTTAGAAAACTGCAACTTGGTTCCGCCACGGCCTGACCACTGCTGTCTAGTGTTCTCTACCCTTTCATTTCCTCCTTCCCCGTTCCTGATTGTAGGTAAAGTAACTCGTGGATGTGCACAAGCATAATGTTGCTTTTTTTTTTTTTTTTTTTTTT
>JAQZBX010099423.1:0-11475 GCA_029593785.1 Cabassous unicinctus
TATGACAAGATGGATGAACCTGGAGGACATTATGTTGAGCTAAGCAAGCCATACACAAAGAGACAAATACTGCATGATTGCATTACTATGAACTAAATATATTGTGTTACATATTGTATGATTAAAAATAAAATGTATATGTATCCAGTACATTAATTGAGAAATGTATGTTTTTAATTGTGTTCTTTTTAGTTTTTAATTGTTTATATTTTCAATTATTAAATGTAAAAAATAAAGTTTAAAAAAATTATGTAGGAGTAACACTAGCTTATTTGATCAATAGACCTATATAAGAGGCTAAGAAAATTAAGATTAACTAATACCTTCATAAGCAAAAAAATCTTGAAAGATAAAATATACACCTGTATTTTATTTAATATTAATAAATCAAAGAAAAGACATAGAGATGCTCTTTCTTTTTTAAATAAAAATTATTAAACCAGTCTGGTTTGTCCAAAGATTCATTTCAATTATGTGAACTTAGATTCTCAAAAGGTTTTTGACCGGGGTGGATGTGGCTCAAATGGTTGGGCGTCTGTCTCCCATATAGAGGGACCTGGGTTCGATCCTCCGGACCTCCCAGTAAAATAAAAAGAAAAATATAGAAGGGGCACGGCCGCCAGGCCCTGCCAAGCCACGCAGCAAGATGATGACGTAACAGGAAAGTGACACAAGGGAGAGCCAAGACGAGATATGCTGAAAAAACAGGAACTAAGGTGGCAAAGGTGCCAGAATGCCTCTCTTCCACATTGGAGGTTCCCGGGATCAAATCCCGGTGAAGACAGGAGGAGAACAATGAGAAGAGAGGGCAGGAAACAGACACAGAGAATTGCCCAGTGAATGGACACAAAAAAAAGCAAAAACAGAGGGGGTGGGGGTTTAAAATGAATAAAAGTAAATAAATAAATCTTTAAAAACAAAAAATAGGTTTCTGACCTATTAGTTTTTGTAACGGACATTTTTCTTATTACTCATTTAAAGTATTAGAAGTTCAGTTTTTTATTTTCTTTGAATTTGGGAATTTATATAAGTTCTTATTTATCTCTATAAATCAATCAGAACAGAGCTCCTTTGAGACATTATAATATCATTTATTAACACCCCCAGAAGTAGGAAAACATTTTATATTCACAAAATGAGGTTAAAAGGTTTTGTAAATTTTAGACACAGACGAAAAGAGAATTGATACCTTCAGTTTTACAACCTCAAACTCAGATAAAAAATAAACACAAAAATTCACCAACCCAGATCATAGATACCTGTTCTTCTTCCCAAGGGGTACAAAATTTTTAATTAATTTGAGTGCACACAGAGACAAACAATCGAAAAAGAATAACAAACTGGATTCTCTGTGATCTCTCTTCTAGTAGAGAAGAGATCCTAATGATCTGGCTGTTATCACCAAATGGGTCAGACCATAAAACTCAACTCTCAATCATTGCTGCTACCAATGTGGGATACTTTATCAATCATGCACAAATCAGAACCAAAAGCAAAATTTTAAAAAAATAAGCAGAAAGGAAAAGAATTAGAGAATAAACTTAGTTCTATAATCATTTGGGATTTACTCTAAAAGACAACAAAAGACATGCCTGGATAAACAACCCATGAGGTGCACATCTTTGGTGATGCAGTTTATTTGGCCCCATCAAGCTTGGGCATCTCCATGGAACTTCAGGACTTTCAATGCTAAAGTATAATTTTCAAAAATATAAAATCATGCCCCTCATGCAAATATAAAATGAACACATGTCAATGATTTATTTAACTCATTAATTGAGAAAACTGAAAGACATTAAACCCAGTTCAAAGTGCATTTGTAAAGCTGGGTGTATATTAATAAAGAAATATTAGAATAAGATTGCAGGGTTAGATACAAACTGACTAATGTCTTACAGAACAATAAGTCATAATCTATTATGTCCACCAAACAAGCAATTTTCATGGACAAAAATCTACAAGTTAATTCTGCCCCTACAGAATAAAACAGCCTGGTCGAGCCTGGAGAAAGAACACCTAGTAATTTCTTTTGCTTATTTCCAAGTTTTGGATAATTTTTTTTCACAGGACTTAGATATTGGAAATATTCCCTGGGACATACACTAAAAAAGTATTTGTTTATCTGAAATTCAAATTTAACTAGGCATTCCGTATTTTATCTGGTAACCTTACTAAGAAGTTAACAAAAACGTTACCAAGTCTGCTCAGTTCCATTATCAACACTGTGTCCCTTAAAGCTGTGCCTCAACTATTCCTACCTAGATAATAAATAGTAAATAGATTTCTTCTGCACTGCTATTTTCATATTTACCACTGGGGGACGCTAATAACTCGCAGTCTACTGGATGTGCGAGAAGAGACCACAAGCGCATTTGTTTATCCAATTCGCTAGGGGGCCCTTCGGCAACCTCTTAGGATTCACAACCCAGCAGGCACTGGCGCGCCAAAGCAGTTGGGCGCACGCGCGGAACTGCTTCCAGGTCAAACCCGGACTGCGCAGGCGTCCCAGTGAGGGCGAGGAAGCCATCTGTGAGTTCACCGGAAACGGAAAGGAGGGAGGCGGAGCCGCTGGGAGCGCGCACGCGTGCAGGCTATGGGCTGTGTTGCTGGGTCGCCAGAGCTGTTCGTTTAGAAGTTCCCGTTCTTGGAGGAAATGCCCAGCCCGGGGGAGTGTACGGTGGACGGTGCTGGGCTGGTGTGCGGCAACTCAGCTCCGCACAAGGAGGAGCTCAGCAGCAAGGTCAGTGTGGACTTGGCGAGAAGGCGCCCGAACTCGGGACCAGGTGTCGCCCAGCCGTGAAAACGTCCACCGCGGACCTTTCCCCTCGGCTTTGGCAGAGACCCCCGGTCCCATGTAGCTGGCTCCGCCTGGGCTTTGCCCTCTGCTCGGTCCTTTTTATTCATTGTACTTTACAGCTGCAGTTAGTTAATCTTTCCCTTTTCTTAGAACAGTTGCGGCAAAGGATACCCAGAAACTCGCCCCAGGATTATAGCCAGATGGCAGTGGAGTGGAGATTTTGTTGGTTTTTCCGTTTACTTTTTTAAGTTTTAGAAATATCGCCTACCTCAGATCTGATCCGCCGGCCGGTATTCTCCATCTCAGGAAATGTCACCACCATCCATCCAGTTGTCCTTGACAGTAAACTAGGAACCATCACGAAGTCTTTATCAGTTCTGCCTCTGAAGCTTATTTCGAATATGTCCCTTTATCAACGTTTGTACACTTACCCACCCAGATTAGCCACCATCATCTCATCGCGACCCCTGCAAATGCTTCCTAGCAGGTTTCTTTCCATCGTTACCTTTTAACAGTCCTCTCCATTTAGCAGCCAGAGGAATAACCCAAAACGCATGTCTGAATGTCATTTATCCATCAAAGGGGGAGGGGGACTTCTTTCTATATATATAATCTTTTCTTCCATGAACAGACAAAATCTCTAAAAATATAGGGGAAGAGGAGTGGTTATAGCCTTTCAGGTATTGAATATCCTAGATTATACTTCGGTTCTGTCTCAAACGATGACACCTTGGGCAAGTCTCTTTAATCTCCCTAATTCACAGTTTCCTTGTTTGAAGTAAAGTGAAATTTACACCTGCCATTCCTAAAATTGAATGGGAAAGCACTTTTCAAACATAAGGTATTGGTCTTCACTTCAAGGAGGTTATATGAATTCCACCTTGGAATTCAACCTAGAGTCAATTACTAAAACAGTGACTGTCAACTGAGAAGACACAAGGATGCACACACATGGGGGAGGGAGTGGCTTTTCCAAACCGCACAACCCATTCCCATACTACTATAGTGAGTCACAGTGATGTATAACAGATCCTTCAGGTGTGTGAGGTAGAGAAAAGATTGTGAACAGTGTTTTTGGAGGTGCTAGTGATACTTTGTAATCACTCAAATTGACAAAATAACAAGTTCCTGAAAAGAGTTGGGAAAAACTTAGTTTTCACTTAGTTGATCCTTTCTACTAATAAATGAAGCCTAGTTCAGCAGTGCCAGGACTGTGCTAGTCGTTGAGATAAAAAGATGAATAAAGCACCAATGGGAAGTGATAGGTGTTACTGCCACAGGGCAGTTAGTACTGTTTGTTTGTTCTGAATGTCCGGCTGAGCCATTTAGTACATAAATTATAAAGAGCACTGGTAATTGAAGGGGGGAAAAAGTGGTCTACCTCTCATCTCACTTGCTCCTTTTTTTTTTAACAAGTTAAAGCACAATTTAGAATTAATTGAAAGACTGGTAACACTTCTGATGTATATTATATCGTTAAAAAAAACTATTTCGACTTCAAAAATTAAAATAACAGACAAAAAGCAGCTTAACAAATTAGGGAAGCATTACTTTAAAAAATCCTGTCCAGGCACATTTATCTTATTTAATCCTAAAAACAAACTCGTTTGTTTTCTCCAGTGTTCTGAAAGATGAACAAATGAGCACAGATTGGTTAAATAACATGACTGAGATCTTGTTAATGAAGAAAATGAAGAAAAACAAAACAAAAAAAATGATCATATTCACATCTCATAAAACTAAATCCCATATTCTTTTTTTACCTTTAGCACTGATATAGTACCTTCTTTGCCTTTGCTACAAAAATGTTACAATATTACTGTTAACTGTAGTCTGTAAGTTGGGTTAGTTGTATGTTTTAAAAGAAGTATATTTTTTAAATAGAAGTCATAAACCTTGTTTAGTAACTGGCACTTTGCATGACCAATCCCCTTCTCCAACCCCCATTCTCACCGTGACTGGTCTCAGTTGGCTTGGCAAGTCCGTTCACTGCTTTCTCCTCCAACTTTCCCCCCACCTCCACCACCTCACAGATGGCTATTGGAAAGAATCTCTATATTCACAGATGACTGATTTTGACCATCACTAATTAATAGCCCCTTATCCGATCTCTAATTTTAGAGCAGTCATTTAAAGGACCCTCATTGAGCATACTTTGAGAACCTCTGCTTTAAGGAGTTTTTTTTAATTTCAACAGATTAAAGAACAGAAAGTTGTTGTGGATGAACTTTCTAACTTGAAGAAGAACAGGGTGAGTTATTAAAGTAATTCTGAATAGTATGTGGGAAGGTTATATTAACTATTATTGTTATTCATATTAGAATAATATATAAGATATATAGCATATTTATATTAAAATTTACAAGATTGCAACATCTTTTAGCTAACAAAATGCAAAAGTGAAAAGGGTTCAAAATTATTTTAATATGTATTGTATTTTTTATATATTTACATTTTTATATTACATTTTATATATAGCAGATAGTTGAAGGTGACTTTTTCCCATTATGGACCAAATGGTACTAATTGTACTTTGGTATTATGCAGCTGTAATCACTAATGATATTTGTTTTTTACTTGAATTCGGTATTTTCTTTTGAAATGAACTTTAAATATATTGAGAAAAGAGGGAACTGTTCCTTTAAAGAATATTGGTAATTATTGAACAAAAAAAGGATAAATTGACCCCCCCCCCAAAAAAAAATTTATCTCAACTTTCAAATACTTAACGTGGTTATTTAATAAATTCATGAATAAGCAAGCTGCTGCTTCATGTTTAGCTATAGTGCCAGAGTTACATTTTAAATTTCAGGAAGAAATTATTTTGAGCTCTTTAAAACACTTTAAAAAAATATTTGATACCTGACAGATTAGACATATATATTATTGCTTCTTTTAGAATATTAGAAGTTAAGGCACAATTGATATAAGCTTTCTAGTGGGTAAAGTGGCAGAATGAATCAAAGTCTTAAAACTGTGTAACAGTTTGACCCAGCAGTTTCATTTCTAGGGATTAATACTTAGGAATGAATCATGAATGGGCACAAAGATTTAGATAAAAGGATATTCATGGAAGCAACTGTGGCTCAATTGGTTGGGCTCCTGTTTACCATATGGGAGGTCCTGGGTTCGATTCCTGGGGCCTCCTGGAGAAGGCAAGCTGGCCCACGTGGCATGGTGGGCTGGCATAGCAAGATGACCCAACAAAGGGAGACGAGCAGACACAGAAAACGCAAAGCAAAATGGGACACAGCACAAGCAGCAAGGGGGGGATAAATAAAATCAAATCAATAGAATAGAATAAAAAATAAAATATCTTTAAAAAAAAAAAAAAGGATATTCATCACATTTACTTATAATAGTGAAAAATTAACACCATAAATGCCTAAAATTTGAGGACTGAGCAAATACACTGTAGTATTTTGTATATATCCAGTAATATTGTAAAAGAACACTTAATAATAAAGAATTCACAACATATTTTTCATTGATAAAAGCAAATTAAAAAACTGTAGACATACAGTAGGAGTCCTTTGTTTAAAAAAAAATGATATGGTATATACAGAGAAAAAGAGAGTTTAATCTCAGTATTAATGGTAGTAATTTCTGGGTGGTGGAATGATGGGTGACTTTTGTTTGTTTATCTGCATTTGTAATATCCGAACGTGTATTTTTAAAGTTCAAGACTAAGTGATATTAGGGTTAAAAGTTTTGACACCTGTCATTTGGATCAAATCTTGATATTAGCTTAAAACTATGATTTGCAGAAAGTATATCGGCAACAACAGAACAGCAACATATTCTTTCTTGCAGACCGAACTGAAATGCTCTCTGAAAGCAAAAGTAAGTTTTTTTGGTATCTTACATGGAAATCCACAGGAAGTCTTTTGTAGGCTTTCTGTGGAAATTCATGATGGTGTCCAATTTATACTGTCTAGTTCTAAATGTTTATATATCTAAAGATTATATGGTGATATACTTGTTAATAAAATTAATACAGTGGTTTTGGCTTTCTTCAAATTAGCCTTCCAATGAGTCTACAGTATAAAAATATATAAGATGTGTTAGAGAGTAGCAGTTATTAATATGTACTTCAGTGTTTCAGACAATCTAGTTATGGATAAACATTCTACTTTCTAACTTTGTGACTTTGAGTGAATTACTTTGCGCCTCCAAGCTCTTGTGCGATTTAAATAAAACAGAGTATGTAAAGTGGCTTAGCCCAGTGCCTGGGTCAAAATAAGCACTCAGTGAATAGAAGCTGTTTTTCTAAAACATGAATGTTTTTTATTAATAGTCTCTTGTAAACTATTTTTGCTACATAGCTCATAGATTCCTCATATATACTTTGCATATTAGATCTTCTTTGTAATAAGAGCAAATGTAAATGGAAGAATCTTTATATAAAAAAGTAAACTTTTTCCAAGCTGCTATGGATTAATACTTTACTTGTCAAAGTTCTTGTCTTTTTTCTTCATGTCCATATTTGACGGTATCTAGAAACCCATTTTGAAATCATTTGAAAAGCTATTAAGTCATATATTGCCTTTAAAAGCCTGATTCCTTTTTTTAAATAAAATATTGTAAAGCATAGTCTCAAGTTTTAAATACACTTTTAATTTTTTCTGAACTTTTAAAGTTATTGACACATTTATAAACACTAAATTCTGTCAGCTCCTGTCATTTTATTTCATACTCATTCAAATGTGTTTTTCTTATGTGTATTATAAAAATATATTTTATGACTTCTTACCCAAATAAATATTTGTAATTGAAAAAAAAAAAAATCTATTCTAAATTATTATTGGTACTAACACAGTGCCTGTACACAAATGGATTTATGTTAGTAACTAACCTGTGTTGCCCTGTGCATTACTGGTGAAAAATCCAAGAATTTTTACTTAATATTTCTCTTCCTTCCTTCTACCCCCCAGATAAATTGGATGAACTGAAAAAAGAATTCCAAGAAATAGAGAACTCAGAGAAGAGCAAAATCAAGAAATAGTCAACTTTAATTTCACATAACAATGTGTGGCATTTGTTGTTCTGTAAGCTTTTCTGTTGAGCATTTCAGCAAAGATTTGAAAGAGGATTTACTGTATAATCTTAAACGACGGGGGCCCAATAATAGTAAACAATTGTTAAAGTCTGATGTTAACTACCAGTGTTTATTTTCTGGTCACATCCTTCACTTAAGAGGTGCTTTGACTCCCCAGCCTATGGAAGATGAAAGCGGCAATATGTTCCTGTGGAATGGAGAAGTCTTTAGTGGAATAAAGGTTGAAGCTAAAGAGAATGATACTCAAATTATGTTCAATTATCTTTTCTCCTGTAAGAATGAAACTGATATCTTGTCACTCTTCTCAAAAGTCCAAGGTCCTTGGTCTTTTATATATTATCAAGCATCTAGTCATTATTTATGGTTTGGTAGGGATTTTTTTGGTCGCCGTAGCTTGCTTTGGCATTTTAATAATACGGATGAAGGTTTCTGCCTCTCTTCAGTTGGCACCCAAACATCTGGAGTGTCCAATCAGTGGCAAGAAGTTCCAGCATCTGGAATTTTCAGAATTGATCTCAAGTCTTCTGCCATTTCCAAATGTGTAATTTTAAAATTGTACCCATGGAAATATATTTCTAGGGAGAATGTTATTGAAGAATGCGTTAATAGCCTGACTCAAATTTCAACGGATTTGCCAACGTTTGTATCGGTAGTAGCAAGTGAAGACAAGCTATATCTCAAAGAACCTGTTGTTCCTTTAAATATGATGTTGCCACAAGCTCCATTTGAGACTCATTGCACTAATATTTCCAGCACCCCACCTACAAGAGAGACACTTCAAGTCTTTCTTACTGACAGACACATGAAAAAAGTTGTTCAGCAATTCATCGATGTCCTGAGTATAGCCATAAAGAGACGGGTCTTGTGTTTACCTAGGTATGAAAGCTTGATGCCAAATGAGGTTTTGAAAACTGATGATAGGAAAGCAAATGTTGCAATTCTGTTTTCTGGGGGCATTGATTCTATGGTTATTGCAACCCTTGCTGACCATCACATTCCTTTAGATGAACCAATTGATCTTCTTAATGTGGCTTTCATGACTAAAGAAAAAAACATACCAACAAGTTTTAAGCAAAAAAGGAGCAAACAGAAAAATCATTGTGAAATACCTTCTGAAGAATTCTATAAAAATCTTGCTGCTGCAGATGATGATAGTCCTTATAAACAATTCAATGTACCAGATCGAATCACTGGAAGAGCAGGTCTAAAGGAGCTACAAGCTATTAACCCTTCTCGAATGTGGAATTTCGTTGAAATTAATGTTTCTTTGGAAGAACTGCAAAAATTAAGAAGAACTCGAATATGCCAGTTGGTTCAGCCCTTGGATACGGTTTTGGATGACAGCATTGGCTGTGCAGTCTGGTTTGCTTCTAGAGGAACTGGTTATTTAGTGACCAAGGATGAAGTGAAATCATATCAGAGCAGTGCAAAGGTGTGGCATGATATTTCTGAGACCTAAATTTGATCCTTAAAGCTGTTCACATTTAGGTTCTTAAAAATTGAGCATATTTTGCTAATTTATGCCTTTGTCTTGTTTTTCTTCCAAAATGTTATCTTTGGGTTTATATTTTTTTGAGGTTTTCTTTTATCCTATTTTCCTTACTGAATATTTCATGCCATTTTTAATATGGACTTCTTTAACCTTTATAGGTAGTTCTTACTGGAATCGGTGCAGATGAGCAACTTGCAGGCTATTCTCGTCATCGTGTCCACTTTCAGACACATGGGCTTCAAGGATTGAATAAGGAAATAAAAATGGAACTAGGTCGAATTTCTTCTAGAAATCTTGGTCGTGATGATAGAGTTATTGGTGATCATGGAAAAGAAGCAAGGTGAGTGTTGTGTATTTTTGTAGGAACAGAAGACTGTAAAAGGAGACTTTTAGATTCCATTTTGCTTTGGAGACTGTTCAAATAAGTAACAGCAATATCTTGGGTTTTTTTTATTATTATTATTACAAATACAGATAGGGGTAAACTGAGGCGGAGCCAGGGGAATGGTTGTTTTCCAGGACTCCCTCTCCAAGAAATATCTTTTCAACAATTTTCGCAGGTGATACGATGACAGTCCTTAAGACTCTAATGAAAAAGACTGTGAAAGTAAAACTGAGATAGTGAGATACCAAGAGGAGGTATTCAAAGGGTTTTGTTTTGTTTAAATGTTTGCTTTCCTCCCAATAAGGGTATAGGCCTCACTCCCAAGTTCTCTCCTTCAATGTTATAGATCCTGGCTTTGCCTCTACAGACATTTCTGTACAGATAGATTCATACTGATTTGAATGGTGATCTCAATACTGGATTCCCCTCTGTTAATATGTTTTTGGAATACAATTTAGTCATATATTGCCAATTACCTAAAACCTTCAAAGAGGTCAAGGCACCTTCATATGTATATTTTTTAATCTCAGGCACTTAATTTTGCATGCAGCATACTTCTTATGGTAGTAAACAAGTGCTTGGATAAAACTTTTTAAAGCATTAAGGATAAAGGGAGATGTGTCATTTGTTTATAAAGAGTAGAACTCTGTTCATGCAGTTTAAATGGTAGTTTATTAGAGTACAAGCATGCAAGAATAGGAAGTCCAAGGAAGCCTCATGGGAATAGGGACTTCAGAATATCCCTACTCTCTCCAAGACTTCATTGTTTTGGGTCTCTGCTTTGCTCTTTTCCTCTTTTCACTGAACCTTGGTTGCCTTTACACAATTGCCAGTCCTGTTGTTTTTAAAATTTTGACTGTCATTATTCTACAATTTTCAAAATTTCATTATAAAAAGATAAGTAATGCCACAAAACAGTTTGTAAGCTGTTTTCCTTTTGTTGTGTGTGTGAAAGAGAGAGAGGTTCAGGCTTTATCTCAGCTAAGTCACAGAAAGCACCATATGAAAGTATTACATTATTCTCACGTAAATATGTATATGAAGAATGTTTAAAACCGCTAATACAGAATTGTGATTTAACAAGGACCATGATAATGGCTAGATCTACATAACCAGTTATGTATCTTGGCATACAAATTAACAATAATCTAATGATTAAACTCTCTTCTATTTAAACATGCTTTTACAGTTAATTTATCTTTATAAAATATCCCATATATAAATGCCTTTATTAATTCCAATCTCTGTCCTCTAACTAGGATAAAATGGAAACACTGGCATAACTGTACTGCATTTTGAGGAATTGGGGTAAGGGGATTGTCAAAGCTTTTTAAACAATAAAAAGGGCAGACTTTGTAGGTAATTAGGGAAGCCAGAAAGAGAGAAAATTATTTCTTAAAAACATAATACTGTTCTGTATTACACCAATTTGTCACCATTTAAACAGTTTAAATGTAAAAAATTTTGATACCATAAAGTTTTAACATTCAGTAACTGTTTCAGATTCAACATTGTGGAATATTGGTCTCATATCCCTAAAATTCAATTTCTTTAGTAAAGAGGCACAAACTGAATAGATGACTAAGATGAGAACTTGTTTTCAAAGCATCCTGAAAGTTACCTTGTGAAACAATTTCAAATTATTTCTTCTTACCATATACCTAATTTATTTATTGAGGTTTAAACTAATTTTTTAGCATATGCATTAAAATGAGTAACATACTATGAAATATATTTTTTTT
>JAQZBX010099424.1:0-11489 GCA_029593785.1 Cabassous unicinctus
TTATTTATTTATTTATCCCCTCCTTGCTGCTTGTGTTTTACTGTGTCCATTCGCTGTGTATTTCTTCCGTGTCTGCTTATCTCCCCCTTGCTGTGAGGTCCCGCTGCATCAGCCCACCGCGCAGCGCGGGCCGGCCTGCTCTCACAAGGGGGCCCCGGGAAGCGAACCCGGGGCCTCCCGCTTGGTAAACAGGGGCTCTATTGATTGAGCCACACCCGCTTCCTGCTGTGAGGTTTTGCTGCATCAGCCTACCGCGCGGGCTGGCCTGCCCTCACAAGGAGGCCCTGGGAAGCGAACCCGGGGCCTCCCATATGGTAAACGGGAGCTCTATCCATTGAGCCACACCCGCTTCCCTGTAGTATTTACTTTGTTCATATTTAATGTCATTGCTGATATATTTGGGTCTCAAGCTGTCATCTCACTATTTTTCACTTGTCTCACCTGATCTATGTGGCTTTTTTTCTCTCCTTCTACTCACTTAATCAGGCATCTTATATTATTCCCTCCCTCCCCATTAGCTTTTACTTGTCTTTTAATGACCCTTAGAATTTATAACACGTGTCCTTGACTTCTTAAAGTCTACCATACATTAGTACTCTTACTACTTCCCAAATAATGTAAGGGCCTTTAAACACTTTAAATCCATTTTCTGCCTTCCTGCCTTTTGTGCTCTTTTTGTCATGTATTTTAATTCCACATATATTTTCAAACCCACAAGAAATTATTATGACTGTTTTATACCGCCAATATTCATTTGGATTCACCCACATATTTACCCTATCTGTTGCTCTTCATTTCTCCTTGCATTTCCAGGTTTCCATATCGGATAGTTTTTTCTTTCCACAAAAGTATTTCTTTTAGTAATGGGAATAAATTCTCTCAGGTTTTTTTTTTTCCTCCAGAAAAAATGTCTTTAGCTCATCTTTATGTATGAAGGATATTCTTGGTTTGTAGTTGTTTTTCATTTAGCACTTTACAGATTCATACCATTATCTTTTAATATCCATTGCTTTTGTTGAAAATCCAGCTATCAGTCTTATTGTAGCACCTTTGAAGATGTCTTTTTTTTTTCTTTTCTTTTCTGCTTTTAAGAGTTCCTTTTTGTTTTTTACTTTTGGCATTTTCACTTTGATGTGCCAAGGTATGATTTTCTTTGTATTTATGCTATTTGAGTTTCATAGAACATTTGAATCTGTGTGAACTTTTTCACAATTTTATAAAAATTCTTGGCTAGTAGCTCTCAAAATATTGCTTCTGTCCAATTCTCTTTCTTTTCTCCTTCTGAAACTAGTTTCATTTTTATTAGACTGTATCACAGTTTCACATATATCTCATGCTCTTTTCTGGGTTTTCCATCTTTTTGTCCTCTTTGTGCTTCAGTATGGATGTTTCTATTAATCTGTCTTCCTAGTGATGAATCCATTCTTCTGTTGTGTATAGTCTGCAGTTAAAGCTACCTACATAATTCTTATTTTCATTTATTTTACTTCTTCAGGCCTATAACTCCATTTGACCCTTTTTGTAGATTCCAATTCTCTGGTGAAATTCTTTATCTTGTCATTAAAAAAAATTTAAACACAATTATTTTAAAAATTATGTCTGAAAACTCCAATATCCAGGTCATCTGTGAGACTGTTTTTATTGTATTACATTTTAAAAGGTAGCTTGAGACCTTGCTTGTCTGAAAATGTCTTTATCTGAACCTCATACTTTTGGTCAAATATAAAATTCCAGGTTGGAAATCATTTTCACACAGAATATTGGAAGCAATGGTGCATATGATCTTGCTTCCAGAATTGCTGTTGAGGAATCCAAATCCATTCTGATTCCTGATCTTTTTATATGAACTCCCCTTCCTGTTCTAGAAGCTTCTCAGATTTTTTTCTTTGTTCACGGTGTTCAGAAATTTCATAATTTGGGATATGTGGTTGCATTAGTTTGCAAGGCTGCAGTCACAAATATCACACAATGGGTTGGCTTCAACAGAAAGCATTTATTGGTCAGAAGTCCAACCCCGAGATTTCGGCACAGCTTGCTTTCTCCAGGAAATCTATAGTGTTCTAGTGCTGGCTGCTATCAATCCTTGGGGTCCCTTGGCTTTCATCTCTGCCTCACATCATATGACGATGTCCTCTCCTTTCGTGTGTCTGCTCTACTGGGTTCCACTGACTTCCAGCTTCTGGCTTTTTACAAGACCTCCAGTGATCTATCTGGATTGAGACTCACTCTCATTCAGCTTGGCCATGCCTTAACTGAAAATAACATCTCAAGATGTCCTATTTACAATGGGTTCACACCAGCAAGAATGTGGATTAAGATTAAGAACATGTCTAAATTGGGGCATATAATTCACTCTACCACAGTAGTCTATTTCAATCTTTGCTGATGGGTCACTCAGAGAGTCCTTACAATATATAAATTCATGTTGTTTCATTCTGGGAAAATTTTTTTGTTTCATTGGTGATTTCTTTCTCTATTTTCTCCTATTAGGAACTACTGTTATTTGATGTTGATCTTTTTTTTTTCCTCAGGAACTGCCTCCTCAAACTTGAACTTGAGAAATCTGTTGTTAAAATCTAAATGTAGAGGTTTATATTTATCTCAAAATTTTTCTTATTTGGTGGAAAAAACCTCTTTATATAGATAAAGAAGACCAGTGGGTGGAGGAAGATGGAAATATAGCCTGGAGTTGACCAGTTTCTCTTCCACTGATTGCCTTTTATTACAAAAACAAGTTCACACCAGACAGCAGAAAGAGATACTGTTCCCACACCAGGCCACCTGGTTTCCATTCTCAGTTTTGCCACTTCCCATTGAGTGATCTTGGGCAAGCCACATCAGCTCTCTTGGGTCTCTGTTTCCACATCAGGAAAATAATAATAATAATACCTGCCCTGCCTAATAAAATAATACCATTATCTCACATGGTGAGGTATGAAGACCTTGTGAGGGCAGGAATTTTAAATCAGCCACACCTTATTCAAGTGTGAGAAATTATCTTTATTGCAATAAGCATTAGAGTTGGTAGTTTTAAGATATTGTGCATGTGTTTCTCTCTCCCTGAATGTTTCTCTAATTTCTTATAGAGCTGAGCCTCAGATGATAATTCCAGAGACAGGTTTTCAACCTGACAATTTGACAACCACCTCCCTACACAGCAGGATTAGAAAGCCAGACTAACTACGGCACTAGTGATGTCATTTGTAAATGGCAAAGGTCAGACTCTTCTAGTTCCAAAGGCCTTGATGAAGATAGCTGAGCTCACAGAGTTCAGACCGGTTATGGCCAAGTGCTCACATTTCTCTGAGATAAGAGGCCTGTGTGGCTGTCGTTTCAACTTGAAGAGCATGGCCCTTTTTGGCTTTCTCAGAATAACTGAGATGTCTTTTTCTTCTCCCCTGCGCCACCCTGCCTATCCCCACTGTCGCTGCCACAGTCTCAGATCAGGCCCTCATCATTTCTAGTCCAGACTATGGCAAAGCTTCCTAATTATTATTCTTATCTCCCATCTTGTGCCCCTGCCATCCACACTTCACGTTACAGTCAGCCTGATACTTCTCAAGCACAGGGCTGATCATGTCACTTTTTCACTTTAAACTTTTCCTTGTCCTTTTCATGTAGTTATGTCTCTTATACAGCTTTTTTTTTTACTGACCTGACAATTTCCATCTTTCCTCATTCTTGCTTTTTATAAAAACTGATGAATTTATTTTCTTTATTTCATTATTTCCCTCTATGGGTATGGAATGTTTGCACACTATTTCTATTCTTTTAGTTCTTACTTTCAAAGCCTACCATAAATATTTACCCTAAAGTCTTAAAGTTGAACTCTATCTTAATTCCTCTCCTAAAATTTAGCTCTGGCCCTTCCCCTCTGGACTCATATAGTATTGTTTAGAATATTGTAGTTCTGTCTTTTTTAACCCAGGAAATAAATATTTGTGTAGGTTTATTGCTATAGTTACCATTTTTTTTCTTGCGTTTCAGACAATCCTGCTGACATAATTTTCCTCTTTCGTTTAGCTTATCTTTTAGAAAGTTCTCTTGGTGATAAGTGCCCTCATTTCTGCTTCCTGTAAATATTTTGCCTCATTCTTAAACATTTTTTCTGGATACAAAATTCTCAGTTGACAGCTATTTTCTCTCAACACATTATAGTTCTGGCTTCTATTATTGAGAAGTCTGAGATCATTCTAATGGCCCCTTCAAGGTGACCTTTTCTTTCTGTTTTTAAGGTCTTCTCTCTGTCTTTGATGTTTTGCTGCTTCATCACAATGTGTCTAGACATGGATTTCTTTGTATTTATCCATAGGATATGTATGCTTCCTGGACCTGAGGCTTTATCTGTGTTTTTCACTATCTGTGGGATTTCCTTAAATATTGACCTCACTCCATCTATGTTCTTCTTTCAGAACTCCATAAAGACACATGGTGGGCCTTCTCATTCTATCTTTGATGCCTCTTAACCTCTCTTTCATATTTTTTCTTTATTCTCATATTTCATTACTGCATTCTGGGTAAATTCTCTCTTCAGTGTGTCTATTATTCTGTTTAATCCAGTGAATGTATTTTTTATTTCAGTGGTTACATCTTTCATTTCTAGGCTTTCCATTTGTTTGTTATTCAAATCTGTCTGTCATTTTTGTAGGTCTTTTGCAGGAAGTTCATCTTTGTAATAGCATCCTTGCTTGGGATAAGACAGGAGGCAGAGTCAAAGAATAATTCATTATGAAAATTAAAAAATTCTTAGGACAAAATCATAGTGATATTACTACATATCAAAACACGTAGAATCCAGCATATGTGAAGTTTGAGGAATTTTATAGCTGTAAATACTTGTATTAGTAAAGAAGAAAAGCTGAAAATTAGTTAGGGAAGTATCCAATCTAAGAGTTGGAAAAAGGATAAAATGCCCAAAGAAAGTAAGTAATAAAGATAAGGATGGAAACTGATGAAATAGAAAACAAAGAAAAATAGAATCAACAAAGCCAAAACTTTGTTCTTTTCTTTTGACTTTATTTTTTAAAATTTTTAATGTATATGTACCATATAATTTGTCACCTTAACCATTTCAAAAAAAATTTTTAGGGGGTACCAGGGATTGAACCCAGGACCTTGTACATGGGAAGCAGGCACTCAACCACTTGAGCTACATCAGCTTCCCCTTAACCATTTTTTTTAATCTTAACCATTTTTAAGTGTACAATTCAGTGGTAGTAATTACATTCACAATGCTGTGCTACCATCACCACTGTCCATTACCAAAACCTTTTCATCATCCAAAACAAAAACTCTGTACCCATTAAGCAGTCACTCCCTCATCCCTTTCCCCTCAGCCCCTGGTAACCTCGAATCTACTTTACATCTCTATGAATTTTCTTATTCTAGATATTTCATATAAGTGGAATCATACAATATCTGTTCGTTGGTGTCTGGCTTATTTCTCCTAGAATTATGTTTTCAAGGCTCATCCACGTTGCAGTAGCAAGCATTAGTACTTCATCCCTTCTTGCAGCTGAATACTAGTCCACTGTATGTACATACAAAAGTTGGTTCTTTTGAAATAATAATCCACATTCACTCTCATCGTATTCTAGCTCTCATTTCCCATTTTGTCGTCATCCCACCCCGCCCCCCCCATAATGTGGTTTTTACCCTTATCATTCTACTGAAATGGCTCTGGCAAAAGGAGGTTCTAATAATTTCCTGTGTATCAAATCTTAAAAAGCTCTTTTTAGTGCTCTGCCTTCTGGTTGGTAATGGCATTTTTTGTTACTCCCTGAACTTTAGATTCCAACATCCCAACTGCCTCCTCAACATCTCCACTCATATCTCTAAGGAGCATTTAAAAGTTATACGCAAAGTTGAGCTCACGGTAATCCCCTTTCATCAACCTTGCTCCCCTTGTTATTTTCCCTATTTCAGAAATGTCAACTCTATTTTTCCAGTTTCTCAAAGAGTTGTGGGAGATTATATTAATTCTCTAATGCTACCTTCTTCATGAAGTTTTTCTGATTCCCAATCATGTGGTTTTACTCTCTCTGCCTACAACATGCTATGCTTTTTTGATGACATTTATTCCATCTTCTAGTTTGGTTATGTTTAGATTGTGAACTCCATGAGCACAGGGACTATATATCTCATTCAACTCTTCACCCCTGACGTCTAGCTAAGTACCTGCCATATAACAGATGATGAGTCAATGTTTACTGAGTTGTATTAAACCCATCCTGGCTATACAAATACTCTAACTGAAAATGTCTTCAGTCTAATTGTAAGCTGAGTCATTTTCACCAAAACAAACCAGATTTTGAAATTATTGAGAAAAATACTCAATGAAAGGGATAGAGCTCTTTCAAGGGCAATTCCTAATTCAAATCATCCTGAAAGAGAAGTAGAAATGACAATACATTGATAGTTCCATGAGGGTAGAGGCTAAATATAAATAATCTTTGTAAACCCTCCAGTAACTCAGCATTAATGATTACAGAATATGCTCTGTAAATAGTTAATGTTGCATGAATTAATTCTTTAAATGCTCCCCCTCCACCACCACCTTTTTTTTTTTTTTGGCTTCCTCATTTGCAAACTGCCCCCAAACATGATGGCTAGGACCCTGTTGAACCAGGGGATTCAATAATTCTAACTTTCTTAACGATGAGGCTGGTGGTTCTTAAGTCCAAGAGGGTGAAGCTCTGTGAAAGCTTCACTCTGTGGCTAAGGTTTGATGAGTGGCTTTGCCCTTTGCACTCTCTGCTGTCCTGATGTTGCTGGGAAACCAGGAACCATATCAATCAATGTCTCTACTGGCGTTTACTGGCTCATGGCGAGGCCAAGGAGTTCTCTTCCTCCCTGCTCTTCCTTTTCAAAAATCTTTGCTGGTCCATGAGCAATCATCAGCAGGCTTTGGTTGGATGATGGTGTTTCAGCTCTCCTAGGTGGTCTCCCTCAGTCATACCCACCAATGGGGACAAGCCCTGTGAGCTGAGTGCACAACAGTGATCTTCTGTTAGCCTGAGCTAACAGAGAATATGGGTGGAGGAATGAGGAAAGAGAGTAAGTGAAGAGCACCATGTGCCCTATAATTCATAGGCAGAAAAACACAAATGTTTGCCAAGCGGAAAAATACCAAACATTCAATGTTTCATTTTGCGTTTCTTACAACCATTTCATTAAAGGGGTAAAATGAAATATACCATCTCTGCTGGAGCCAGTTGTGAGCTGCTTCCCTTTGTCCTCCACAAACATTTGCCATTTTCCAGTATTTGGGTCTGAAGCTGGTAGAGTCCTGAATGCCCGGAGGCAACTGTACATAATTGCATCACACAAGTACCCTTTTCAAGAGAATCTCCTAGACACGCTGTGGCCGTTTGGGAATTTGATGTAATTATGAATTCCAAAAATATAATAGGATCATGCTTGTAAACTGATCTGTTAATCTGTGCATGATTAAGTTATGATTAGGGCGTTGACTGGGCTACGTCAGTAGGGCGTTGAGCCCCACCCCTTGGTGGGTGGGGAATCAAATATAAAAGGCATGGCAAGAACAGAGTTGAGGCAGTTTTTGAGAAGCAGTTTTGATGTTGGAGAAAAGGCCCCAGAAGAAGAGAAGTGAGCTGTTCGCCTGATAGTCTACAACTGACCTTGTGGAGGAACCAGAAGAGCTAAGCCCAAAGAGAAACGCAGCCCTGGGAAGAGAGGAACCCAAGAAGCCTGAACCCTGGCAAATGTCAGCAGCTGTCTTGCTCCAACACGTGGCAATGAACTTTGGTGAGAAGAAACTTAATGCTTTATGGCCTGGTATCTGTGGACTTCTACCCCAAATAAATACCCTTTATAAAGACCAACCCATTTTTGGTATTTCACATTAGCACCCCTTTGGCTGACTAATACACACGCCCTGGCAGGTGTCCAGCAGTGTCTAATTCTCTTCTCATTCCTGAGGAGCTCAGGGACTGCCCCATGGACAGCACTGACAAGAGCATGTCAAGTCCTGCATGGGTCCCATCTGCCCGGAACCCAGGCCCTGGTCCCCTTCCCAGGCAGAAAGTAGTCTCTGCAGGGCCACAACTTCCTTGACCACTGTGGACCACCTCTTCTGAAGCTGCTTCCTCTGAGCACTGGAGGGGGGAAGCTGGCCAGGCTCCTGAGACCTGAGTTAGGTGCAGACCCCTGATGAGTAGCCGAGACCTCCTGCTGGACTCACCTAGCCCTGTCTAGAAGCTTGGATGTGGAGGAAGAGGCCAAAACAACTCAGAAAGAAATTACAGGATCCCTGTAGCTTTTATAATGGGTGCTGGCTCTCAGGGAAGGTTGGCTGCATGTTACAAGTTAAAGTGGCCAGGGCTGGGCACACAGGCAGACTTAATAAGCCATTATTAGATGTGGCATTTCCTAGTGGTAAAGGGTGTATGCTCTGGAGTCTCACAGCCGAGCCCCGTCCCAATAGCCACAGGCAAGCGATGCTACCTCTCTGAAGCTCAGTTTCCTCATATGAAAATAGGAGTGATAATAGCACCTACCTCATGGTTTGTTGTGAGGATTACATGAGATGATGTTTGTAACGTGATTAGGAGAGTGCCTGGTATGTTGCAAGGTCTTGGGATATGAGGGTATGCTTGTCAAACTGATTGACAAGAGCATGAGTTGTGGAGGGATTTATAGTCTTCACAGGATATGTAGCAACTACCCTCCACTTATAAACACTGTGGTAGACCAGGAGGTGTTGAGCAAGGCTAAAGCCAAGTGGTGAGTCAGTGAGTGAATCCCAGGCTCCGCTGCCCTGGGCTCCTGTCAACAGGACAACTGTTAAGGGAAGGAAGGATGGTCTGAGCCTCGGCTGGTCCAGCCTAGTGATGCCATGTGGATGGTCTTAGTTAATCTTCACAGCCCATCTTAGTTTGCCAGAGCTGCTATGACAACTACCACATGCTGGTTGGCTTAAACAACAGGAATTTCTTGTTTCACAATTTTTGGAGGCTGGAAGTCCAACATCAAGGTATTGACAAGGCTTGTTTTCTCCTTGAGTCTGTAGCATTCCAGCAATCTGTGGTCACATAGCGATCTCTCTCTTTCCTTGTCTGTGCCCCTGATTTCCACTGACTTTTGGCTTCTACTTAGCTTATAAGGTTTTCAGCCATATTTGATTAAGGCCTGTCCTCATTCAGTTTGGCCAACACCCTAACAAAAAAAAGCATCTTCAAAGGTCCTATTTACTATGGCCTCTAAGCCAAACTCAGCATATAAATGCACTACCTTCCCCCCAGCATGGGACATGACTCCTGGGGATGAGACTCCCTGGCACCACGGGATTATTACCAAGCACCAACTAGCAACGCATCTGGAAAAACACCTTGACTAAATGGGGGAAATGGTATATACAAATGGGTTTTTATAGCTAAGAGATTTCAAAGTGAGTTGGGAGGTTATTCCAGAGGTTATGCTTATGTACGTCTCAGCAGGATCTCATTGACTTCCACGGTGAATGTTGCCTCAAATAGTGGGTTTCCTGAGGGCTCTGAAGACATCTAGACACTATAAGCAGGACAGACAAGCTCAGGATTTCAGCACCCTGTCAGTGGGCCTTACTTTGGAATTTATGTTTCCCAGTATAAGAGTTAGACTCATTTGTGGTTTTCCTACACATGGCTTTTCTGCCCCTTTTGTTTGAACCTATAATTAGCACTATACTTGTTGAATGTATGTCTCAGAGACTTAGATCTTTGGTCCATCCATGTGCTGGTTGAGCCCTGAATCTCAGCAGAGTTGCAACACCTACTCTCCAGTTCTTTGGACTCACCTAGGACAACTAACAAGGAGATAATGGTGGATTTAACACCCATCCCAAGGAACAGAGAGTATCTGTAACTGCATGCAAGACAGTTCCATCTATCTGCCCCATGGGATCTAAGCCCCCTCTCAGTTAGAAACAGAGTGGGTATCACCATTCCAAAATCCTCAAGATTGGGGAATGAACAATGGACTAAAGTAGACTTATTATTTTTATATTATAGACATTATTATTCTAGCAACAGAAGAATTTTTGTCATTGATATAAAGGCAGTGGCCACTAGAGGTTCTGAGGGGAGGGAGAGGGAAGAATAGGTGTAATTTGGAGATATTTTTGGGACATTGGAGTTGTGCTGCATGACATTGCAATGACAGATACAGGCCATTATATATTTTGTAATAACATGAAATTGTGTGGGACAGAGTATAAACTATAATGTGAACTATGGTCCACGATTGGTAGCAATGCTTTAGTATGTGTTTATCAATTGTAACAAATGTACCACACTAATGAAAGAGGTTGTTGGTGTGGGAAGGTGTGGGAGGGGGAGGGAGTGGGGAATATGGGGATCCCCTCTATTTTTTATGTAACTTTTATGTAATCTAAAGCTTCTTTAAAAATAAAAAAATAAAAACAAAGGTCCTATTTATGAATGGTTTCATACACACCCACAGAAATGTGGATTAAGATTTCAACGTGTCTGGGGAGCGGAATTAGCTCAAGTGGTTGAGCACCTGCTTCTCGTGTATGAGGTCCTGGGTTCAATCCCTGGTACCTCCAAAAAGAACAACAACAAAAACAACAACAACAATAAAACCCTGATTCAACCCACCAAACTACCCTGTGAGAGATCGATTATCATCTCTACTTTTCAGATGAGAAAATTGCATCTTAGGGGTGTTAAATTTGTGTGGCTCAAGGTCACAGAGTGAATATGGAACAGACCTGGGATTCTTTGAACCCTATATTCTTAATTTTGTAAGGAATATTTGTCTTCTGTGTTGCCATTGCTTCCCAGAACCTGAACAGCCTTCCAAGCTCTAGGGCATCTCTCATTGCATGAGTCTCAGTGGGCAGAAAGTTGCCTCTCCTTGGCAGGCAGAATGAACGATTGGACTCCTATCCATGGTTCCCCAAACACAAACTTCAAACCTCCCATGAGGCTGCAAAGCAAAGGGACACTGAGACAAGCTCACCATGGGTCCAACAGTAGAGGCTGCACCTGGCAGTGGCCTCCTGGCCAGGAGTTTCTGTGGCCTGCCAACCTATTCTCCAAGTTGATGTCTCCAGCTTACTGCACGTTGTCTGAGCCCCGATATCCTTCCAATAAAATGCTTTTGCTGGATGTGGCTCAAGCAATTGGGCTCCCATCTACCATATAGGAGGTCCAGGTTTCAATTCCCGGGGCCTCCTGGTGAAAGGCAAGCTGGCCCGTGCTGCGAGCTGGCCCAAGAAGAGTGCTGGCCTGCACAGGAGTGCTGGTGCAGCAAGATGACGCAACAGAAAGAGACACAGAGGAGAGACAATAAGAGATGCAGCAGACCAGGGAGCTGAGGTGGCACAAGAGATTGAGCGCCTCTTTCCACTCTGGAAGTCCCAGGATCGGTTCCCAGTGCCTCCTAAAGAGAAGACAAGCAGACACAGAAGAACACACAGCAAATGGACACAGAGAGCACACAAGGGGGGAGGTAATGGGGGG
>JAQZBX010099425.1:0-11475 GCA_029593785.1 Cabassous unicinctus
CCCCCCATTGTTTGCGCTCGCTGTCTGCTCTCTGTGTCCATTTGCTGTGTGCTGTCTGTGTCTGCTCATCTTCTCTTTAGGAGGCACAGGGAAACTAACCTAGGACCTCCCACGTGGGAGAGAGGCGCTCAATCGCTTGAGCCACTTCTGCTTCCCTGTTGCTTTCTTTCAAGTCTGGCGTTTTTCTTTCCTGTTGTTCCTGCTCACTTTGATTTCTCTTGCAGGGTATTTTATGTCTCCGGGTCATTCTAAGTTTAGGTTTGCTCTTTTCTGTGCATGCTTCACTAGTCTTGGTTAGTTCTGTGGGAAAAGCAGAAAGCAGGAACTTGTCCTGGGGTTAGATAAGTCCCTCATTATTCTAAAAGAGGGAAGTGAAAGTTTTAACAAGTTAATAAGGGAGGGGCCATTCTAATGGTTAGTAGGTGGCAGTTTCAGTGAATGTGATTTTTGCTATTTTAATTAGGCAAAGTTTTCTCTTTGGTTAACTTTCTTTTAACTGCACATATCTCGGCAGTTAAAGCTAATTAGGGCTGGCCTGGCTGGAGCTGTTAAAAACAAGAATTTATCTATGGGGTGTGTAAGTGGGAACTTTGTAGAAAAGGAAAATGGAAACTTTTGCAACCTAGTTAGGGAGGGAGCTGTTTGGGCAGCTCCCTCCCTCCCTGTCTGGGGTCATGAAAAACGGGTCAGGGTCCGCTACATTCTGTATGTGTCAGGAGCGAGCATTCCCTCAGCCTGCTGGGAGGTAAGGTTTGCTCCAGAAGAGAGATTGAGGAGCATGGGGGAGGCCTCTGAGAGGCCTTGGGAGGGGTCTCCTGCCAGCTGCAGGGAGGGGAGCCATTCAGTTCAGCCCAACAGAGCCACTGGGGGGCCAGGCCTCCTCCATCCACTGAGGGGACCCACCTGACTTGCAAGGCCTGGCCCACAGGCAGGTTAAGGACCAGAAGTCTTTGTGCCAGGATGTGCCAAAGAAGCCAAACCCTCCCCAGCACCTGGAGCCCCACGCCTCTTGGGGACAAAGCCAGTGTGATCTTCCCCGGCCTTCTCTGACCCACTCAGAGACCCAGGCTCTCCTGGCAAGGAGGCCATGCTGCTAACACACCCCTGCTGAGTGTTGGGTGCAGCCAGGAGAGAAGAAAATGTTAATGATTGGATCATAGTGCCCAGAGATATGGGATTATGGGCGTTTTCATTTTCTTCTTTATTCCTTTTTGTTATTTTCTAATTGTCCAACAAGGACAATGCACTATTTTTAACAGATTGTGAGAGAGGGTAAAACAGACAAAAACTTGTGTTGTTGTAATACAAGGAGGTATTGATAACCTAGAAAGGAAACTCGGTCACCACGTCTTCTCCGTGATAAAGAGTCCCGCGTTCTCTCGGCTTTCAGACGTCTCCGCCTGTCGCCTTGCGGCGCTTCCCGCCCATTCTTCTCTTCCTGAGGATCACCTATTTCAGGCTGCCATCCCCGGGATGGCTTTGAGGCAGAAGGGGTGAGTGGAGGAGGGTATTGAGGGAGGCCGTCCAGGATTGGGGTGCACTCGGCCTTGCTCTCTGCAGGGGGAGGGGTGCAGGCTGGGGGTCACGGTCCCAGGTCCCGCAGCGCCCGCATGCGGGTGTTGGGGAGGGAAGCCCGCATACGTGTGCGGGCAGAAAGAGCGCGGAGACCTCGCGTGCCTCCTCGCCCGGGAGTCCGGAGTCCCAGTGCCCTCCTCCCTCCCTCATCCCAGCCGGATTTCCTCGTGAGCGGGTGATGGAGTCGGCTCCCGGCAGAGGCGCCGAGCAGACGGCGCGCCGGGTCCCTCGCGCCCCGCAGAGGCCCCGCGCTCGGGCGTCTCTGGTCCTCGGGCTCCGCCCCGCGGCCACCAGGCCAGCTGCACCCGAGCGCGCCGGGCTGGGCGGCCCTGGCTTTGGCCCTGCTGCCCCTGGGAAGCTGATTGTCTACACCCGCGCTCGCGCCGTAGGCACCCCGGGGTCTTTCCTGCCACATCCTATCCCTGGGTGACTGGGCGCGCCGAAGATGATGCCTTCGTCCAGGTGCCCATTTCTGCCACCTCAACCCTCATCTTTGCCAGCCTGGGACTTACCTGCCCTTCCAGAATCTTCTAGCCCTCTTAGCCAGGTGTCTCTTGTGTGCCTGAGATGGACAGGACGGGAACTCCTCTTAAGTCTCGGACTTCTTAATTGAGGAGGGGGATTAAGGCAGCTAACAGACATAAGGATGCTGTGTTCTGTCAGGGAGCAGCGATGCTTCCCTCTCCTCCTTGATCAATGCCTGAGTTCCCCACTTTTGGGGGAGATGCCTTGAATCCTTTTTTCCTTTGCAAAAGTATCGGGAAACTTAAGGCACCAACTGGTGCCTATACCCCCACGTTCTGAACCTGTTCCATCTCTTACAGGGAGGACTTGCTCCTTCATAGGGAGGGCCCTCAAGCTGTGGGAGAGCCAGGTTATCTAAGGCCACCCTTGTCTGCTCAGGCCCACCATCCCCTGTGACAAACAGGAAACCTGTGAGGGAGCTGGGCCGGCATCATTATCCCCATTTTATTTATTTATTTATTTATTTATTTATTTATTTATTTTTAAGGAGGTGCCGGGGATTGAACCTAGGACCTCATACATGGAAAGCAGATGCTCAACCATGGAGCTACACCCGCTCCCCCATTCTATAGAAGAGGAAACTGAAGCTCAAGGAGGTGAAGGGAATAAATGGCAGAGCCAGGCCCAGAACTCAGATCTCCTGGCTTCTTGACCAGTGCTCTTCCCCACCCACACGACCCCTCAGGTGGTGAAATGGGGGAGTGTAATAGCCTCTGATGGCTGCAGCCCCACTGGCCTAATTTGGAGAAGAGAGGCCACCTGGGCCTGCAATGTATTGCAAAGCAGAGGGTGAGGGAGGGAGGGCTAAAGTGACCCACCTTCCCCACCTGTGGCTTTCTCTATCCCCCTCCAGGGGTCCTAGGTGAAATGGCTTCCCACATCAGCAGAACTTTTCTGCTACACCAGCATGGCCTGATGGGCAGCTTCCTTCTTGTCCCCATTCTCATTCCTCCCAGGAGAGCACAGTGGACCCCCACCCCCACCCCAACCTCACACATAAATACACACATTCTTCAATCTTCAGAAGCAAACAAGGCAATCTCCTCAGGCCCACCCCTAACATTTGCAGGGCCCAGGAGAAGAGTAAAAACGTTGGCCCATATATTATATGTTAAATACTTCAAAGTTATAAGCAAAATTAACAGCTTAGCTGAAATATGTTTGATCCTCCGACCTTGACAAATATACTTTCATTACCATCTGAAAGATCAGGGTCAAATTTAGAATTCTCAGACTCCAAGGAGTTCCTTGCCCGTGTAGGAAGACCTGGCCTCTAGGCCAGCAGCTGACCCCCCTTTCCATGCATGCTCTGTCATGCATCGTGAGGGGGTGCACACACTGGCAGGCCCAGTCCACCCTCAAGAGGGTGGACCTGGGAAAGATTCCTGCACAGTGGGCTAGAGGCCCATTAGTCAGGTAGTCCAGGGTCCCAGGAATGGATTCCCTTGACCCCACAGATTCCTGGCCCCATGGGGAGGTACACAGGCAGAGGAAAGCTAGAACAGGAACCTTCCAAGCAGAGGCCCCTGAGCAGGGGTACCTCTTGTCTGAGTCTCAGGGTTGTTGTGGGGTTGAATTATGTGCCCCAGAAAAAATCACGTTCTTAGTCTTAATCCCATTCCTTTTTGTGGGAACCCATTGTAAATAGGACTTTTCTGACGACGTTATTTTTAATTAAGGTGTGGCCAATTGAATCAGGATGGGTCTTAATCCTATTACTGGGGCCTTATAAAAGAGAAAGCTAGAGGGAGGAGCTAGAAGCAGGAAGTCAGCTGAAACTCAGAAGAGAAAGGAGAGGACATTGCCATGAATTGGAAAGCCAAAGAACTCCAAGGGTTGCCAGGCCACCAGAAGAGTCCTGACCCCACGTGGTATTTGTCATCACCCAGAAACTAAGGCAGTGGTACTCTGCCTACTCCCGTGTCTTTCTCTTTGGAAGTCCAAAATTCAGGGGTTCCAGCCCGTGTGTGATCTGCCTCCGGGGGCTGCAGAAGCAGGGGAGGTTAGTGAGGGTCAGTGGTGACTTCAGGGACAATTATCCTATGAGGGCCCCCAGGTAGGAGCAGGGAGGGGCCTGGACCCACTGTCCTAGGGGGCACCTGTTCCCTTGCATTGAGGAGACACTGGCAAGAGCGGTCCTGACTACCCTTCCCCAGACCGTCTGGGAAGCTTCTAGGAGTGGTTGGGGATACCTGGTGTTTTCACTTCTTAGCTAAAACAAATACCATACAACAGGTTGCCTTAACAGAGGAATTCATTGGTTTTTGGTTTCAGAGGCTAGGCTTCCTCCCGGGTCGGTATCTGCGGCCTGCCTGGCAGTCTTTGGGGTTCCTTGGCTTTTCCATCAGGTGGTGATGCACATGGTGGCATCTTCTCTTCTGGATTCCATTGACATCCAGCTTCTGACTGTTCCCCATGACTTCTCTTTCTCTTAACCCCCAACACCAGGGTCTCCCAGAAAAGGAGGTCCCTAGGAGGAAACTGATAGTGTCTGCCGTCATTTATCACTGCTGAGCAGGGCTCTGGCCACTGCCAGATACTTGGTGACCTGATACTCTGAGCAGACAGTGCGTGCAGCCTTCTGCCAGGTGAGGCTCAGGATGTGACTGAATTAGATCCTT
Source organism: Cabassous unicinctus (assembly GCA_029593785.1). Taxonomy (NCBI): domain Eukaryota; kingdom Metazoa; phylum Chordata; class Mammalia; order Cingulata; family Chlamyphoridae; genus Cabassous; species Cabassous unicinctus. The sequence continues at coordinate 4,722 of JAQZBX010099425.1, forward strand.
TCAAGAGACCCAGGTGCCCCCTTGTGGACATTTGAAGAATCTCACCCCCTCTGACCAGGATGCGGGGCCTCCACAGGTGACTCCCATCCCCAATCTCTCTCCTTCTGCTCCTGCCCTGACCTTTCCAGTCTCTTCTTCCAGTCACACCCTTCCCTTTGCACCACACACCCACCTAGGGTTATTGGGGCAGATCCCTCACTTTGAGGACCCCCTCCCAGTAGGAACCAGCAAGGCCCCAGCATCCCCAGGGTCCCGGCATCACAAGGCATAGTGCCAATAGTTTGGACTTCCCCATATGAAACCACACACCCCCCCTCCATGCATATCAGGGCCTGGAAGCATCTTTCAGCAACCTGAGGAATTTGCACCGTGTGATGACATGTGATAATGACACATGGGTAGCACCTTAGAATTCCCAGCTCTGGGGCCAAGCTCCCCTAGCCCCTAAGGCACCCTGCTGAGTAGACTCTGGTCTGCCAGGGATGGCAAGAGTGCTAAGCATCCTCTCTCTTGTCACATTGGCTCTTTCTCAGGGAACAGAGAAGACGTGGGTGTGGCAAGAATCAGGGTGGATCCGTCCCTAATCCTTTTAGGCCAGGGTGGACTGGCTAAGTGTCTGTACCAGGAATAGGTCACTGGATAAGTAAGATGCAGCCCAGGCCAACCTGTGTGGGTCTCTCTGAAGTCTGTAGTGTCCTCTCTGACCACCCTGAGGGCATAGAGATGGGTCCCAGTGGGGAAGCACTAAGCCCCAGCTCCTTTTCCATCTGTTCTGGACATAGAGGGTCCCTAGAAGGGGAAATTGCTGTAAAATGGCTCCTTTCCAGTAAGGAGCTCATGACCCCACCCAAAGGGAATCCCCTAAAGAGGCTGGACAGTGTCAGACATTGTACCATGGGATCTTCGAAGTGCCTGTGGGAGAACAGGGACCACACAGCCTAGAAGAGGGGAGGCCGGGGACCCTTCCAGGGACAGAACCAACACAAGTGGAATTGAGATCAGACAGGAAGACCTTTGCACCCTCATCAGGCGTCGGGCAGGGGCTGCGGGTACCCTCCCGCAGTGCCCCCACTGCTTTCCTTCTCCTTGCAGCATCGAGGATGGGAATCCCCTGCATGCATCCACCTTAGCTCCATCTCGTGGGTGCAGCAGGGTCTCGGGGTGCCTGCTGGCCTCCTTCCACCCTGCACACCCCCTCTAGTTTCAGGGTGGGCCAGCTCCTCACCTGACCTCACAGAGAATTTGAAGTATCCTGGCCCCTTGTGATGGTGTGGAGCTGTATGTACCCCAGAAAAACATGCGCTTAAACTTAAGCCATTCTTGTGAGTGTGAGCTCTTGTAACTAGGACCTTTTTACGTGGCTCTTCCGTTAAGGTGAGGCCCATCTCAATCAGGATGGGTCTTAAAACTATTGCTGGAGTCCTTTACAAGCAGAATGAAATTCAGAGAGCGAGAGAGAGCCACAAAGGGAGCAGCCAGAAGCTGAAATCAACAGAACCTGGAAGATGAGAGACCAGAAGAGGCCACCCTGTGCCCTGCCATGTGACAAACTAAGGACCAAGGATCACCCAACAGCCAGCCCCAGAACGCCAGTGTCCAGGCAGAAAGCACTGCCTTCATTTGACTTTCTCTTAGCCTCTAAACCATGAGCTAATACATCGCATTGTCTAAGCCCACCCATTGCCTGAGCAGCCCAGGAAACCGAAACACCCCTCAGCTGTTGGTGCTCCTTCCCTCACTGATTGAATACAAATAATGCACACATGCAGGCACATGCTTGCACACACGTGTGCACACACACAAAAACCATCCTTTATCCAGGAGATTCAAGAACTTTGATGTATAAATATTTCTTAACTTTTTTGCCCCTTGCTACCCAGGGGTCCCCATCAGCTATTTTATGGCAACTTAAAAAATTTTGTTTTATCAAACCACACTAGGTGGAGCATCCCAGGTAGGTGAGGTGAGGACACCTCCTGCCTACCTTCCTCCCCTCCGCCATGCGTTCGGCCTGAGTTCACGCTCATCCGGGAAAGTGGGTCCCTGCCTTTACAAACTGCTGCGCTCTACCTCGCACCTTTCCCGAGCCAGGCAAGATTTGGGACCATTAAGCCCACCTTCCTCCCCTTTGCCTGGGGCCCACCACATCCTGCAACCATGGCCAGGAGGTTCTGGCCCCGGGCTTGGCTCCCCCCAGCCCTGGTGTGACCGTGCCCTGCCTGCGAGAGAAGGGGACCCAGTGTGCTGACCTCAGACGGCCACCACCAGCCACCCCCACCCTGGTCTTCCCAGAGGCCGGGAGGCGGCTACCACCCTCTGCACCCACGGGCTGCCTCAGGCCCTTGACATTGTCTGTAGAGCCCAGCATGGGACCAAAGCACTGGGCTCACGCAGCCTGGCCCGAGCACCCTGACGGCAATCTCCCACCAAGGCGGGAGGTTCCTAAGGTGACACCAGTCTTCAGCAGGGAACAACCTTAACCTGCCAGGACCCGAGCAAGAGCAGAAACGAGAGCAAAGAACAGTCTCACTGTCTGCCCACAGTGGAGAAGGTGCCGGACTGCGGACAGGGACGACAGCCGGGAAGGGAAGCAGGTCTAGCTGCACTCACCACATAGGGCTCGATCCTGTGGGCACGGAGTTTCTAGCCTTCTGTCTCCATTAGAAAAAGGACTCTGGAACACGGTCTATTTTAAACAACAGTTCTTAAACTATGTGGAGGTTTAAGACAAGCTGGTCAGTCAGGTTCTGTGTTGAGTGGAAAATGGGGGGGAGGAGGGGGGTGTGCATCTTTTTAAAAAGATCCTGAATGTGTGCAGGCTTTGGCTGTTTTGGGACTGGGTTGCAGTTATTTCTGGTATGTTGTGTCAGGACAAGTGCATTAATTTTAACTTTAACACTCTGTAAATAAACTGTGAAGATAAAGACCACCCTATTTCCCTGGGGCTGGGGGAGGGGGGTGAAGACAAGGACTGCGAGTAGGAAGGCTGCCGTAGCTCAGGGGTCCCTCTGCTCTTTCCTCCCTGCCACGTCCCAGAGAAAGCGTGACTTCCTCTTGGCACGTCCATTAAGCCAGAGCAGGTACAGGGGGCTTGTGGTTACAGTGGGGGTAGCATGAAGCCTAAGAGAGAACGAATGAATTAAGGAACCTGGGCCCGGCACCATGCTGGGCACGTCACATACGTTCTCGTTTAAGACACACAAGGAGCCAAATAAGGGAAGGAAGTCTCGGAACAGAAAGGAGGGCCGGGAAACCAAGATCACAAAGCTGTGGAATCACAGAGCTGGGATGTGAACTCCACCTAGGTGGTGGGGGGTCGGGGAGGTGGGGGAATGGAGAGAAACTGCAGCTTGCCCTTCCCTCCCTCCCCTCCCAGTGCTTCCTCTCCTCCCACCCTCCCTTGTGAGGCCCAGACAGGCCTGAGGATCCTGGTGGGGGGTCAGCATACAGCACTCTATGCCAGAGAGGGGGACGGGGAACATGCAGAGTGTTTTCTGCCTGGTTGGAGTTTGGATTTTTCCTCGAAGCACTGGAAGTATTTTAAGGAAGCAGGAGGCATCATATTCCTCCTTTTAAAATACCACCCTGAAAACCAGCACTGTAATGGAAGTGACTGGAGGCTCAGAGGCTACTTGCAGTGGTCCAGGCAAGGGTTGGTAAGGGACCAGCATAGGCCAGGTGCAATGGAGGTAAGGGGCCACATTGGAGATAAGGGGCCGGAGTGGAGAGAGAGTGGAGATCAAGGTGGCAAGATGTGCGGCTAAGGGAGAGGGGAGATGACGTCCACCTGTGTAGCTCAGGTAAGTAGGCAGTTATGGGCCTTGCACTGCGCTTGAGCACGTGTGTTTTTCAATGATCAGCCATGGCTAAAGTCTGGGACGGTCTTTATTAGAGCTTGGAATGTCATAGCAATTCACCTTAGAGCCAGACTGTGAGAAAATGAGCAGCAATGGTGGCAGACACCCAGCAGGGGCGCGTCCCAGCTACATTAAGGAGTCCTGCTTGCCTGCAAGCAGTCCCCGGGCGCACACGGCACACACACACACATCCACGCACATCCACATGAACTTACACTCTCATACATGCTCACTCCTGGAGGGTCTGAGGCCAGGCACCCTGTCTGCTCTGTCTGTTCCCCACCTCTTGGGACAGGCCTCGTCCACTCTCGGGGGATCCGCTGGGCGGAGGCTGAGGGAAACCACTTGAGGAAGCTGCAGGCGTTTTGCAGTTTGGGAGAAGGGGACTCAGCAGGATGGGAGGGGTGGCCAGGGGCCAACCAGGGGGAGTGGAAAAAGCCCTGCTGCGAGGCCAAGGGGGTAGATGCTGGTGATGGGGCATGGGGCTGGGGGTGGGTGGAAGGAAAGGCCATCTCCTCTCCTTAATTCACTCCAACCTCACAGCTAGGATCAGAGCCCGAGGTGTAGGAAGCCTGGGGCACATCAAGGGTCCCCTGTGTCCTAGGAAGGCACTGAAATGGGGAACAGATCCTGGGAGGCCTGGAGTCTCCCCCAAGCACCCCAAGGGGGATGGGGATGGGGAGGACAGAGCGAGAAGGGGCTTACATGCTGGTTGTCCAGGGCACGGAGACTGGGGAAGCACAGATTCTGCCTCCCACCCCTAACATGGGGTGGGGGGTGGGCTGAGATGAAGCCCCTCCGGCCAGCGGAGAGGGGTGGTGGCGGAGGGCCAGAGCCAGGGCTGCTGCCCCTTTGTTCTCAGGGGCAGCGGGGGCAGAGCCTGGCCGTGCCCACATGTCCGTGTGGGGGCGGAGGCGGGAGGAGTAAAGAACCGCAGCCTCCCGCCCCGGGGGCCAGGGCTACCAGAGCACCGCCCCGTCCAGGTTCCCGTAGCCCGGCTCGGCCCGCAGCCTCCAGTACGTGTTGTTGGTCACCCACCACTCCTTCCCACTGCCGTCCGTCTGCCGCCTGGGGGAGGGAGCAGGTGCATGTGAGAAGGGGAACAGCCAGGCTCCCTCCCTGCGCCCCCAATCGGAGGAGGGGGGTTAAGGGAAAAGACGAGCACCTGAAGAAGCGGGCCTGGTGCACAATGTTGTTCTCCTCCATCACTCTGCGCCTGTCGCGCTGCAGCTGCTCGATCCTTCTCTTCTGGGCCTCGGCGGCCTGGATGTTCCCCTCCTCCAGGTACCTGAGGACCCAGATTGTGTCAACGCCCCCACAGGGGCCCCCAAAGCCAAGGCCTCTGTCCCCTGCCCAGCTCTGAGGCAATGCCTTGAAGGAAGGACAGAGGCCCAGCTCTGTGCTCTGTGGAAACCCACGCGGGGGAGGGAGCGAGCCAAGGCTTCTGGAGAGACGCCCGCCTGGCACTGACCTCTGGTCTGGCCGGAGTCGCGTGTCCGTGGAGGGCAGTGAGCGTTTCAGCTCTGCCGTCAGCTCATTCAGCTCCAAGGCGAACTGAGTGAAGCCAAAGTTTCGCTCATGGTCTGGGGGCATTGAGTCTGGGGGGAAAGCAAGGGACTGGGGCAGGTGGACTGTGCCATGGCTGCCCTCGCCCCTGCCTAGCCCTCCCCGACCACCCCACTTACTGGGTTTCCAGATGCACTGACCGCCAGGCGGGGGTCCCCGGTACAGCCCCTCGTGCCACTTCCCAAAGAGCCGGTGGAGGACACGGCCGCTCCGGCTGAACACAGCACCCTGCACCTCGTGGATGTTGGAGCTCCAGTACTTGGCCTGGGGTGGGGGAGGCAGGAGGCTTAGGGAGGTGGCCCTCCCCTCCCCACTCCCCGGCTGCGCTCCAGTAGCAGAGGCTGCTGGGGGCCCACCTTGCAGAAGGTGATCTTGCAGTGGCAGGAGCTGTCCTGGGTGTTTCGGATCAACACCTCCCCATAGTGCTCGATCCAGCGCTGGCCGCTCAGGATGTTGTGGATGCAGGACGTCACCTTGTTCCACTCAAAGTGGTCCCCAAATCTGGGAGAGACAGGGCATGGGAGGGCAGCCGGTCACCCTGGGTCGGTAGTGCCTGTCCTGCTGCAGTGGGCAGCGTGGTCTGGGGAGAGAACCCTGGAGTCCTGCTTCTGGCTTGGCTTCTATGTAGGAAGCACGAGCACCCTTCACAGAACGCACTTGATAACGCATCTCCACTCACCTAGAAAGCTCCTGCGAGCCTGAGTACTGGGGACAGAAGCCTAGACATGGTCCCTGCCTGGGGTGCCAAGGACCAGGGCAGGTCACACCTACTGCCCTGGGCAACCCTCACTTCCCATTTTATGGATGAGCAGCCTTGAAACTCTTTTCTCAGCCTGCATGACCCCCTCTAGCACTTCTGCCTCCAAGTCCAGGATCTCTCCCAAGCCCCGACACAGGCGTCCGGCTAACTCCTGGAACACTCTGGGGTCCCTTTCCCCGCTCTGGCTTCTGCCCTCCCCCCTGTAAAATGAGGTAGATGAATGTTTTTCAAATATGGTTTGTGACCCACTGGTCCTGAAATCAAGTAGGGTCAATGTGTGTGTGTGCGTGTTGTGCTGGCTTGCACTATCAAATGTAATCCTTACTGAGAGTCATGTTCAAAAACTCATGGAAGCCACTGAGTCAGGTAACCTCTAAGGTCTGCCAGCTCTACATTCTAAGATTTTCACCTTTCTCTCAACTGCTGTGACTCTAGGTGTGAAATGTACAGACACTGCCCTCCCCCCATCCCCCATTCCCCCCACCCCCCCACAACCTGCTCCAGTCCGCTTCAGGCCAGACCCTCCTAGTCTGTCCCTGCCACCCACCCAGTCTCAGCCTGGAGGATCGAT
>JAQZBX010099426.1:0-11479 GCA_029593785.1 Cabassous unicinctus
GTTTGGGTAAAACAAAAACTGTACCTCCTGTTGTAATCAATAAAGTAAAATGTTTTCCCATACCACAAACTCCAAAACAACTGATGGCCTTCCAGAGCTTGTTGAGATACTGGAGACCATTCATCCCTCATTTAGAACAGATATTAAAACAATTGTATGTGTTAATTAGGAAATGTCCTGCATGGGAATGGGAGGACCCCCAGCAGGCTGATTTTGAAGAAATAAAAAGGGCACTAGCACATGCTCAAGCACTGATGGGTGTGGACCATGACTTACCCTGTGAATTGGGTGTGGCAAGGACGAATATAGGCTTTGGGTGGGGTTTGTGGCAAAGGGAACATTCTAAATGAGTACCCCTTGGGTTTTCATCACAATTATGGAAAGGGGCTGAATTGCAATATAGATCCTTAGAAAAGGAACTATGTGCAGAATACCATACCTTGTTAAAAGTGGAGAGCTTTATACAATAGTGTTTGATCACTGTGAAGAGTGAATAAAGCTCTCCAAAGTCTGTTGCCACATGTCGAAGCAATATCTTCCAACATCAGCTGTAGGCTAGGATATATCTCATGTCTCTCCCAGGCCTCATTTTTCTCCAATTCAGCTGCTCTGCTCTCTCCACAAGGTCAGCTGTAGACTATCAGGCAAACTGCTCATCTCTCTTCCTGGGGCCTCTGCTATTTCTATTGGAGCCATCACCTATGTGCTTCTCTGTGTATTTACTTCCTGGGGTTCCAGCACCCAAAAACTCCTACTAACTCCTCTGCCCTGTAGTTTTTTCTGTGAGTGTCCACCTACCAAGGGAGCAGGGAATCAATGTCCTACTGATGTGACCCAATTAAAGCCTTAATTATTATTTAATCAAATAAAGGTGATTTTTAGGATACATTTCATCATTATCCAATTTGTAACAGACAAACCCAAAATCTGATTTATGAGTTCGTAGGCATGAGCAGACTGACAAAATTAAAGTGAGCACAAATTAGAACATGAGAGAGTTTTACACTCTTATATAGTGAAAGACCTGAAAGAAGCCATTTTCCAGGAACTTTTCAATTTTAATTGATGACATTTGAGGAGGTTCCTTATTCTAGAGAAGACAGGAGGAAAAGATCAAACTGTTGCTCAAAGGCAAAATGCTCACTCTGTGAATGTGAGAAAAACATAAAAGTTCAATATCCTTCCTCAGATAACCCATGGAGAAAGAATACATGAGATGCTATTTAGCAAAAGCTTAAAGAAACTAACTGTTGCTTAGACATGCTCTTTCAAAAAATATAAATTAAAGAAAGTAAAACAAAACAACCACTAAAAATGTAACTGTGTTTAAGAAAATGACTGATTAAGCAAGGCTTTCTTTGGGAATTTCCAAATGTTTGTTATCTATTTTGATGTATCTTGGCTACCTACCTCAGAAGTAGGGCAAACAGTTGAAGCCATAGACACTTGAAGTTATTTATGAAGATAATTCCTGAAATCTTTGATATTTTATAAAGCTTTTGCTTTAAATCATCTAATCTTTTAAGATATTAATACCAAGTGATTTTAAATGGCTATGGATATTTAACATTCAGTACTCCTTTCATAATTTTAGGTGGACCCCGTGGTCATCTTGTTCTGAATAACTATTCAAACTGCATAGCTAATAAGATCATTATTAAAATAATTAATATCAAGTCAAAATTGAGTTTCAACGGTAATATTTTCTCCTTTTATAATAAAAATAAAGCTTTAGTAATTCCTGAAATATTAGACTTACTTATATTTCAGTTTAGCAGTACTTCATGTTGTAGACTATGATATTTAAAACTTATCTGGGCAGGGTAAGGGTCATGTTTTCCCTTAAATGATCATCTAGACACTTATTATATTTATGTATGTATGTAATAATATGTATTTAGAATAAAATTGAAGTTTATTATGAGGCAAAGGTTGATACATTATTTTTTTCAAAATATTGTAAAAGTTTACAATGCATAATGGGGAATTAAGCATTTACTGGAGTCTGACTTCTTGGTGTACATTCACTATGGACTTTTGCCTCTTGTACAATATTTGGCAAAGGCATTTAGAATTTACTATGTGAAAAATATCTGGCCCACTAGGGATGAAGGAAGAATGTTAAGATATCAATTACAGATGTTGCCATCCCCACTTACTCTGTTTTCCACTACTGAACTTAACAATGACAATCTTGATAATTTAAAAGATTCATACTTTTGGTTGAAATACATTACTATTTGATTCTTACTCAGTACCTCTCATATGGAACTAAATGTCAGAATCATGGTGTATGTATAGTTGCTGTTCTGTAATAAGGTGTCATCTGTAGTTTCTTTCAAGTCTTTTCTCTGTCTTGGCTTTATACAGTTTGAATATTTGCCTAGATGAATATTTTATTGTATTTTGCATGTTGGATATTCTTGGGGCATTCTTTATCTTTGATTAGGTGTCTGTCATTAGCTTTGGGAAATTCTTGGCCACTATTAACTCAAATATTCCTTCTCCTCTATTTTCTCCTTCTCCTTTTGGTTTTCCATTACAGATATGTTTCAATTTTTGAATTTGGAGTTGCACATCATTGCTATAAGGCAAGGAATTAAATAAATTTTATTGATGTAGAAAATGAAGAAGCAAAATTTTCTTCAGTCATTGTTGAAATTTTCACCTTAAAAAAGATAGTAATAAGTGAGTTTAGCAAAGTTGCAGGAAGCTAGATTTGGTGCAAAACCACTTGAATTTTATACACTAGAAAAGAATCAGAATTATTTATTTATTTTTTATTATAAACAATAGCCTCAAGTAATATGAAATAGAAGAAAATCTGACAATAGTTGTGCAAGATATGCACACTGAAAATGTTTTAAAGCAAACACATTTTATCTACTGCCAATCTTCATTCTTTTACAATGTGTGAATTCAATTCTAAAAATCTCTTCTCTGAGAAGCATTTTGAACATATTCTACAGTTAGAAAAATTACTGCTGAAGAAGTAGTTTTTTAAAATTACTTTAACACATTTTTATTTGTATCTTTTGATTTGATTTTTTTTGGTGTGTTGCTTGATTGCAAATGATGAAATATTGTGAATAAGACATATGATAACAAAATGCAATTAATATTTTATAAATTTTAAAAGTTATATTTTGAAGTATTCATTATGATAATTATATTTATTTAAATATATAAATATTTATATTATATATTTTTAAATGTTTAATTTTGGAGATGGTATAGAATTCATGCTCCTATATCTTTCATTGTTTGCTAAATATTGATACTATTGTCAGGAAGACATTACTTAATTCTCTAATGGTAGAATGGATTTATCCACTTTTAAGTCTTAAGTCTTTCTTTTTATGACTTTTTAGGTTATATTACAAGTTTAATTGAATTTCAATCTTCATTTACTTGCTGATGTATTATAAGTTTAAACAATGTATGTATCATACATTTTATGATTTTAATTTTGTTTTATGATATTAATGTGTTTACACATAAATTTTCTCAGCAGATTTTGAAGCCTTCACAACATGACTTGCACATCTATTGTTGTCTCCCTGGCACAAACATAGTTAGTGCCATGTTTCTTTGTATAAATATATATATTTTTAAAATATAGGATACATGTAAAATAAATGCATTTATTTTAGTAGTGTGGCAGAATTTCAAAATAAAATGCCTACTCAACCATATTCTTATCAATTTTTATATGTTTCTAACTTTTAAAATATTATCCCACAATATTTTTCCCTACTTGGAATCTTTCATACTCCATGCTTCATGGATGTTAACAATTCAGCCGTGCCTAAAGAATTTGCATAGAAAACAAGTATGCAACTTAACAGTTACTACTTGTATATAACTCTTTTATTAATTGCAGATATTATTTAAAGCAGTTTTTTCTAAAATAAAGCTTAAATAATATTATATTTAACATTATCCACTTTTTAAAAAAATTATCGTTTTTCAATCTCATTGAAAGTTTGTGGAACTTTTTGGACTTGATCCTTATTCTGTATATAGATAGAAACTGCCATTAGAACCATTATGATTTTGGGGTTACAATAAAATATATAATAAAAGTGAGTTTGTTCTGTGGCTGTCACAACCAGTACCTGAGCATATGCCAGGCACTTGATACTTTCTCCATAAGGTCTGAAGAAAAGATTGGGTAAATATGATCTTTAATGTTCTCTCACTAACTATGGAGAGTCTAGATTACATTTGAGTGTTTGAAATGGCATATGGGTAAAAAAAGAACACTTGTGGTACTCCATTTACACATATAAGAAAGTGCAAAGATTTGTCTCTTATAATTGTGAATAACAGATTAAGCATGTCAATTCCAACATCACTGGCATTATACCACTATGGAATAATTTAGTGTTGAAGTCTTTGGAAGATGAGAAACAGCTAAAACCAACAGCATCCTCATTCTTTTTGTTTTTATCACCAACTCTGTTTGCTAATGTCATGGGAGCAAGAAGCAGCGTGCTCATTAGGGAAGGAATTTCTCAATATTTGAAAGTCATGTTTAATGTTGTCTGTCTAATTTAATGCTGAATATCACCAGCAACTACTCAGAAACCTTTGGAATACTTCCATCTTTCATATGACAGATATTTTAGCAAGCATTAAGTTTCTCTTACTTTTATTCTTGTTTATAATTTCAGACAGAAAGTAACTGTTAAAGAAAAAAATCATTTAAATCATTTAATCACAAAAGGTTCTAAAGTGACTAAATATCTGCCTTAAGATAGATGACATATGTTTTTGAGTGTAAGTTACAGAGAAACAAAATACCATTTTTTTTGCATACTTCCTGAAATGTGACTTCAGAGAAATATATTTTAAAAAGCCTTGATATTATTATGGAATTTTAACAGGAATGTATTTGACTTTGAAACAGTGTTTTACCATACAACAGGGTGATGAGCACATTATAAGCATTGAAATAAAAATTTTAAAATATTAGTTGTATTCATCTGTGTTAAATTTTTAGTTTTTAATTGTTTATATTTTCAATTATTAAATGTACAAAATAAAGTTTAAAAAGTTTATGTTAGTTATGAGAAGAAACTATTAATGTATTTAAGAGAAAAAATTGAAGTTAGAACTTAAGATGTATGGCTAACTTACCCACTTATAACAATTAAAAAGAAGTGAATATTATTTTGGTTTTAGGTTACAGTAGTATTGATCAATTCTTTTATTATTAAATGATATGAAGCATTCTGTTGTAAGTTATATATTTGTTTCAGAGAGGAAGTGATTTCAGTTTGAAATTCTTTGTGTTTAGAGCCTGCACAAATTAGAATGCTAAGTCACCTTATTATGGAAATTGACAATAAATATCTTCACCAGATGATAGATTTTGACATTTCTTAAATGGACATGGTTTGCAAGTGAAAGGTTTTGAGAGATTTATTCCAATAAAGGTGAGAATAAATATTGCTTCCCACCAGGTACTCATTCACAGCAGTTCATGTGTTCACTTCTGCACACTATTCAAAGTATAAAACCAATGTAGATAGAAAAAATGCATTAAATTGGGAAAAAATGTAAGATTGCTGGGGTTAATCTATATTAAGAAAACATATCTTGAAGTGATTACAAGACTTAAGTGAAGGAGTATTTCAATATTTTTTTCCTATAAACTGACAAAAAACTTGTAACCAATATGTACACCTGGTTGCTCTCTACTTTTAAAGGAGTAGGTGCCTGCTGATTCAGCATTTTAGAGTAAAATTGATCACCACAATTTTAAATGATTGCCCTATCTTCATAATTTTTCTATCAGCTAAATTAATTGAATTCTTAAATGGAAGAGAAAGCTGTTCACTTGGAGAGACAGGAAGACAAATCACAGATATTGTCAGTTAAGTTATCAACTATATTATTAGGAAATTATAATGCCAGAATATGAGCAGAAATCTATATGCCTTTCCACCCTTTTTCATATTTTTCATTCCAAAGAATTGGCAAAATTTAAATAAAATATAAAATAAAATAAAATAAAATAAAATAATTCATTAATTTGGGGTTATATTTTGACAATGAGATTTGGGAATGAGTCAGAATATATAATTGAAATGTCTATCATAGAGTCTGAAATAGGGAATCAGAATTTAGAATATAGGCAAAGGAAATACAGATTTTTAGAGCAAAATCTACCCCTTCTCATCTCTTTATACTGTGTTGCAATGTTATGTTAAATTAAAATGATTATGTATGTATATGACATATGAATTTTTAAAATGTATGAATTAAATTCTTAAGTGTTACAACTAGAGAAGTGAAAGGAAATCAGACTGTAAAGGGAGAAAACAAAGAAATGCAGATAGCAAAAGAAGAAACACTAGGAACATAACATTTAATCCATTAGAAACAATTTCTAAAAATCTCAGAAGCTAACAGAGAAGTTTGAAGTAGAGTAGGAAGAAAATAAATATAAAGAAAAGTAGGAAGAAGATTGTTGAGTATTTCATCAGGTAAATTTATAAGACCAATAAAGAAAAACAAAAGGGAAATATAAATCAGTGAACAATTAATTGACAAAGAAAAAATGCAAACCAAAATAGAAATAGGCTGTGACATGGACAGACCGTAGATTTCATCTTTTCCTTCACTTGCTATTACATGTAAATTAAGATCTTTCTCTTTAATGCATATTTGCATTAAACCTACATATTTGGTGATAGAAAGTAGTATATTAATTCATTTTTGTGTCTGATTAGTATCATAAATCTTATATGCTTACAACATGGAAGAGAAAATTGATAAAATAGAATACATCTGTGTCATATGTATAACAGACTGAATTTTTATTGTTGGGGAGAATTTACTTTTGAACCTCTTATTGATGTTAAAAACACACGCACAAACACACTTGGCCAAATATGCTAACTTGTGCTAAGCATTAAATAGGAACACTTGGTGTTCTTAATCCATTTTATCATACCTTTTTTCATTGCCAAATATCATCAAGAATGAACAATATCTCATGCTGACAGAATTTCTTCCCTTTGGTTTTTCTGGTCCATTGAAGCTTCAATTATTACAAGCCACTATTTTTATAATTAACTTGGCAGCCCTGATATGGAAAGTCTTTACCATCATCATAACTTCATTGGACCCACACCTTCACACACCCATGTATTTCTTCCTAAGGAACTTGCTCCACCTTAATCTTTGCCTCATTTCTTCCATTGTGCCCCAAACTGTTGTCACCTACTTGACCCAGACCAGCTCCAACTCACTCCTTAGATATATCACCCAGATATTTCTGGTGGTTTTATCAGCAGCTGCAGAGCTGTTACTCCTCACAGCCTTTGACTGCTATGCTGACACATGCCATCCTCTACACTATGAAGTCATAAGCATGTGTGAAAATAGAAGCTGTGTCTTGGCTGGGTGGAGGACTTCCTACTGAGATGCACACCGCTGGTTCCTTATCATCATTCTTCTGTGACATCCCTCAGTTTTCACTATTTCTTGTTCAGAAAATTTAATAACAGAAATTTTGCCCATACTAATTAGTGTAATGTTGGATTTCTGTTGTTTTATTTTCATTGCCATTTCCTATCTACATCTTCCCCACTGTCCAAAAGATTCCATTAATAGAAGGCCCATCAAAAACCTGCTCCACTTGCCTTCCAAACCTGGTGGTCATTGCATTATTTCTCTCCACGTGCTTCATTGCTTATCTAAACCCAATTTAATGGTGCCCTTCTGTGGGGAAGAATCCTTGAGATGTGGAATGCTGGCTTGGGTACACAGACAGAGTGTCTGGAACACCAGACACTAGCTCAAAAGGAAAACCTTGAGAGTACTGTTTGAACTCTTGCTGGCTCCAAGACTCAAGGATAAGATAGACAACAGGTGTGAATTTTTCCTGTAATAAACTCCCAGGTGATATTAATCACTAGCAGTGCTTCTCTGCACATAGCTCTGCTAATAAAAGCACTGGGCTGTCTGTGCTTAGCGGTTAGCATGGCAGATATGTTCTGCTAGCCCCTTGACCCCAGTTTTTCTCTTAAATTCTTTGTCTTGTCTTTCTTATATCACGGTACCCTTCTCCGAGTCATCCACAATTACAGCAACAACCTTCTATTTCTGACCTTATAATTTCTGTGTTCTACACTATGGTAACCCCAACCTTGAATCCCATCATATACAATATAAGATACATGGTTAAGATGATGGCTCTGGGGAAGTTGCCAATGTTCATGAAAAGTGAAAGATATCACTTATTTTCTTTTAATATCATATATAATCTAGAAATACACATCTATCATATATTCATTTTCTTCCAACTCTTACAAGTAGATGTTTTCCTTTTTAAAGGAACAATTCTTCATTAAGTATTTTCATTGGGCAAAAATGTTACACATTTTCATTGTTATGTAAACCTTCTGAATTCCTATAATTATGAATCCTTTTGCCAAACCCTTTCTTGAGTGGCATTCATAAACTGAATTCTAACTATTTTGATAGGATGTAAAGTGACATGTTTTCTTAGAAGTCAATACTATATATTACCGAATTTTATTAAAAAACAAAACAAAGAAACAAACAAAATCTTTCCCATACCTCTACTCTCCTATGATTTCACCAATTCAAGTACTAAAAACTTGTAAAAACTTTTGCCACATTAAAGTTAATTAATATATGCATTAGGTTGCTTATTTATATATCATTGTTGGAGATACATTGTTTCAAAATTAAACATGGCTATCTCTCTCAATTCATTCTAACTTGCATGAAGTTATCTTTACTTCTATATAATCATCTCTGGTTTTCTGTCAAAGGACAAAGAGAAAATGTGTATTAAATCAATTTTGCCAAGGAATATTGTCAGAACCCAAGGTAATAGAGCAGGGGTTTTTAACCTTTTTTTGTTGCACAGACCCCTTTGCCAGTCAGGTGAAAACCACAGATCCCTTACTAAGTCCACACTATACTGTGAATTATTTAATGAATATATCACAGCTGCACCAACACATCCCCAAAAGAATTATGTGTTTTTTTAATTTAAATTCAAGCTCACAGACCCCTTGTTAAAAACCCCTGCAATAGAAGGACTATGCTTCCACTGTCCTAATTAAATGAAGATTAAAGTGGGTGATGCTTTATTTTTGTTCCATCATACCTATGCTTCCTTGATACCTTATATATGAAAATAAAAATTATATATACCCATATTTGCACTTTTAAAATAAAACTATTTATATTTTGTTATTACTTTTATTATGGCTATATTTGAGGTTTCTCCTTACCATCATAACTGCATTTTGATTGCTAATAATTGACTTTGTATTATGTATCTCATAAATTTATCATTCTTTTACTCTGGTATACATGGTTTTATACTTGCATTACATGACATATTTTGTTGAAATAAACACAGATGTATATGTAAATGCTTACTGTACTGAAGCATTTGCACTGTAAATTAAAAGGCTGTCAATTTCTTTTCATGAATTGTTATGAAATTTAGTGCTTTGGGTGTGTGATGCCATGTTTATCCAGTAAATCTCTGGTAGCATGATATTATTCTTCCAGAACTTTTCATCTGTTAAATGCATATGAATTCCATGAGAGTATTTCTTAATGAATTAATGAATATTTCATTGACAGATTTCTTTAACATTTTGTAGGCTATATTCCAATATTCATGAAGTATTTTTCACATAGGGATTATAACATATGGATTACTTTATTATTTGTTTACAATGCCAAGGAACATGTTTTATATTCTGTACTATAACACTTTAGTTTATATATTCTGCAAATTTATTTGTGAATGTATAAGATTTTGGATTAACTTGAATGTACCTTTAAATGATATAGATACTAAATCTACTTCATGTAAGTATTGTCATTCTCTAGTTGTCCTTAAATAGTGTTTTCTTGTTTTTATTTACCACAATGTTACAAATAATTATGGAATTAAAGCTGCCAGATTTTTCCTTGTGATATTTTATTACTTCTAGTTGATGGTGTTATTGATGCATTACATTCAATTCAAATTATATAACATCATTTTATTTTTAGACACATAAATTTTTATTTGTTTAATGAGATAAAAATGATCTTGAGATTTTTTTCCCCTGATGATTTAAGAAAAGCAGGCAAATATTATTCTGAAAATTTGAAAAACCTTTACTTACTAAGTCCCTTCTTATGACAATTAATTTATATAAACAACAATACATCTTTTTTTAAAAAAAGTGAACACCATAATATGTTTAATTATGACATATTGCATAACACATCCAAGTGAGAAGTTAATATCAGCTAAAACTGTTTGATGCTCTATTTTTATTCTTCTTTAGTAAACAATTTCCTAATCACAGAATTTCAAGATTGTTCATGGAATTCAAATTTCCATGGATTGTCCATTACTGTTTAACTTACATTTTTTAAGGCTGTACTTTGGATTGAACCCAGGAAATTGTACATGTGAAGCAGGTGCTCAATCACTGAGCTACAACTGCTCCTTAGCCTGGAATTTTACTAAATAAATCAGTTGTCAATGCTCAGGTTCTGTTTCTCTTTTAAAATAGATATTCATAATGCTGTAGCAAGAATTACAGTAATACCTGTGCTGAAATGGGCCTTCAGTAAATGCTGAAGTTCTTTAGTGAATGTATTACTCAACCAAAGGGTTGCTGAAATCTCTTGGCTTTTATAAAGGGTATTTATTTGGAGTAGAAGCTTACTGTTACCAGGCCATAAAATGTAAGTTACTTCCCTTACCAAAGTCTATTGCTATGTGTTGGAGCAAGATGGCTGCCAACATCTGCAAGGTTTCAGGCTTCCTCTTCCTCTTAAGGTTCCATGGTCCCAGCTTCTTCTAATATCAGCTGTAGGCTGGGATTGGTCTCATCTCTTCGCAGCGCTCATTTCTCTCCAGGCTTAGCTGCTGTGCTCTTTCCACAAGGCCAGCTGTAAACTATCAAGCAAATGGCTTGTCTTTCTTCCTGGGGCCTCTCCTGTGTCTAACGGAGACTTCTCTCTTTCCTCACATATTTGCTTCTTTGTGTATTGACTTCCCAAGTCTCCAGGATTAAAACTCTACTGTGCCCTGCATGTCTCTTTCTTTACTTTCCAAGGCTCTGCACCAAAACTCCAACCTACTCCTCTGCCTTTTCATTTTCTCTGTGAAAGTCCACCCGCCAAGGGGTCAGGGACTCAATGTCCTACTGACATGGCCCAATCCAAGCCCTAATCATAATTTAATCAAGTAAGAGTATAACCTCTGAATCCAGTACAATCTAATGTATCCAGAGGATCAGACCAATTTACAAACACCCAATGTCTATTTTTGGAATTCATAAATAATACCAAACTTCTACACTCCAACCTCTGAATTCCAAAACACATTACAATATTCAAAATAACTTATTTCAGTAGCAGTGCTAAGTACAAAATCATATCACAATCAGTTTAAAAAAATACAGTTTGTCTTGGG
>JAQZBX010099427.1:0-11483 GCA_029593785.1 Cabassous unicinctus
CTTAAAAAAAAAAAAAGGAAGGTAGAGAAAGGAACCGCTCATCCCCAAGTAAAACAAAAATTCTTGCTTAACTTTGATTTATTCCATCATTTTTCAAATTTCTTTACTCAGTGTTTAACAAGTGCAGCACTTGTTTAAAAAAAAAAATCCCTTGTAACACTCCTTCCAAGAAATCTAATTTGAAAAATACTGAATACAAGGAATCCACATCAAAGTGTCTTCTTGCACTTCTATGAAAGACCTGGTTGCATCCAGATTTTGCTACACAGTCACACAGCTTTAGATATTTAAGGTAACTTGTTGACTTTATCAAAAGAGTTAAGAAGTTTTACAAAGTATCTGATAGGGTATTTGGATCACAAGCATCAAATGAGATTTAGCTTAGGAAAATCAGTGTCTCAAAATTAACAGAACAAAAAAGTCAAATTAGGGGTACCTGGAGAAACCAAACATTTAGTAAGACTAGAAAGGTATGGGAAATCCAATTAGGTAGGAAGGTAGAGTGGTATGATAGAAGAAATGGTGCCAGGATACATTTGATCTAGTATTCAGTAGCATGTGTAGGGTTGGCAAAAACAAATAGGTTAGTTTAAGGTTATCTCTTTTCCCCTCTCTATTGTACTCATTCTCCATCTTAAGTTCTCTTCTCCCAGGCTTTTTTTAAAAGCTTTATCACAGAAATTTATAATCTGGAATCTAGACAATCAACAATCCTTGTTTTCTTCATCAAAACTAATCTGTACCCTTTTCTCGTGATGCTTCCAGCTTCTTCTTGGGGGCCAATTATATGGTAAAATACTATTTTCCAATTTCGCTAAAATTTAACTCTAGTGATGGCCTTTCAGGCACAGAGAAAAATTGTTTCCATGTTAGTTGGAGGCTAAACTGGAGAATGTCGGCAATCATTCTCCATATGGATTTTCTAAGAGGTCTCAGAAAATTCTGCATCATTAGTCTCCTAATTTGATAATTTATAGTGTTGCTGTAAATAGCAATGAAAAATATTGAAAGTAATTAGGCAACTTGGATTGGGATAAATATTTAAAATGGACAGCTAACTCTGGATGTTGGTGAAACTTCTATCAACAATTGAGTTCTACTTTACAGGACAAGAGAGGATCAAATAAATTGGTTTTATAAACCAATTCTACCTGATCTTGATAATGTATATATGTTTAAAACTCATTTTCTCTTCAATCTCCATGTGACTTCTCTAACTACAAGAAACAATTGCACACCCAGCTCAAAATGGTTTGTTTAATTTAAAAAGAAATATTTTGATTCATGCACCTGAAAAACCATAGTAAGAGCTGGCTCAAAGGATGTCACTAATGGCCTGTTTGCATTATACTTCTCTGCCATGTCACCTTCATATTCCACAGCCTCACGGTTGACAAGCTCAGGGCATCAGATGTGGCAGTGACAGTGATGACCTCACATGCTCACATAATCCAAGGGAAGAGAGAGGGACAATCTCAGAAGCTTCCACAAAAGAAAGAGAATGTTTTCCTTTCCCAGAAGCCCAAGCCAACATCTCCTCAAGTCTCATTGGCTCTCATTTCTGAACCAGTCCCTGTAAACAAGGGACAAATGTATACTAACTGGGATGGAGTAAAATCACATCCTAACCACTTGAGTAGAAAAGGAAGACAAAAGACTCCCAAAGGAAATATAGGTTACCATTCAGAAGGGGACAGGGATGCTGAGTGGGTAAGGAAAAGCATTACAATATGTGCTGAACCTGGCCTATTGCCACCATTCTCCATTTCTTCCTTTCTAGAATCTTTGCTTTTTTACTTTTAATTGATTTTTTACTTTTGACCTTGTGTCACAGTTTAGCTATTGATCCCTCTTTTTAAATTTTCTCTTAGTTTATTAATATCTTTATTAATGTTTTTCATTAATATCTATTAAAATACTTCTGGGTATTTTTAAAAAATTCAAGCACATATGTTATTTTCTCTCATTGGGTATAAAATTCCTTGAGAAGGAGATTAGTTCATATTTGTCACTACATACTCATAGCATCTTAACCATAGTTGGATCTCAGTAAATGTTTTTGAATAATGTATTTGAAACACAACTCCATTGGGCAAAATAAAAAGTAAAAGAAGACCAAAGCTCTAGAAAAATCTAGAATATAGTGTCCAAAATAGCCTCTAAGTTAGGGAAGGGGTGCCCCCAGATCTTAAATGGAAATCAAAGACTTCTAAGATAAAGATGTCAAGTACAGATGAAGTAGCTGGAACCTGACCAAGGAAAGGCAGGAGATAAAAATTATGAGTAATACAATATCTATATTGCTATTATATCTATATCTATATTGTTTTCTTTCTGTTTGACTTTGGCTGCCTTACTTCTATGCCACAACTCAAAAAAAGTGCACTTCTGATCCATTCATTCATTCATTCATTCATTTATATCCACTAGTTTGTTTATTTCTAGAGCTGCTTCTTATGTGCTTCTCTCAATAATCAAACTCTTTATTTCTTATGTTTCAAATGGATAGGAAATATTAAGATTCGGGGCCACTTTTCAGCCCTTTTGAGTTGATTATATTCAATTTTATTTTCTTTGCTTAAGAATGTAACACAAATGTCACTGGGTCCTTTGGTCTTTTGAAGCTAGGTGAGATTGGCTGGAACCTGCAATTCCACAACCATTGGAAGTCCAAAGCTTTCTATAGGATTTGTGTGAATTTAGGGGGGCATACTATAGTGTCTGTCTGCTCTCTCTATTCCATGTCCCATTGATTCAGATGTGAAACTGTCCCTTTCCAGTTTTCCCACCAAAATCCCACTCAACAGCCATCTTTTCATAAACAAGGCGAACCAGAAGACATTGGAATGGCATTTTTCAAATGCTGAAATAAAATATAAAAAACTGTCAACAAAGAATGCAGAAAAAATGAAGGCAAATAAAGATATTATCAGATTATTATCAGATAAGGAAAAGCTGGGAGAATTTGTCACCAGCACTCAGACTAGACATTAATGAAGACTTGGAGATGTCAGGTAGCAAACACAGCATGGCCATTCAAACAGTTACAAATTGACTATAAAGGTGATGCTGCCCAGTACTTAAAATGCCCTTTGGCTGCTTCACCACAGCGAGATTTATACTCATCCTTGCTCACACCAATGGGCATCTCTTTCTTCCTTCCCTCCCCCAGCCCATCCAGGTTTCCTGTCTCCCCCTCTTTCCAATAACACAAGCTCCTTCCATTTTCTCCTTTACAACCATCTTTTCATGCAGGTTGAAGGGCTATCAACCATGCCTTTAGCGTCCTACTTACTATCCACCCCAAGTGTCTTATCAATGTAACTGCCAAAAGAAAATAAATGAGCATGACTAGCCCAAGCTGAATTCTGATCTGGTTAAGCTATTAAGATAATGAAATTGTCACTTTGTAATAGTAATAAAACCAGTAATAATGACAGTTCCCATATAGTAGATCCTCTGTGTGTAACCATCCCCCTGCTAAAAGCTTTGGATGCCTTATTTCATAAGTGGAATTTACTGTGTATGTGGCAGCCAGGATGAGTACCCTTTCATTTTGGCCGAAGTGTCTTTACTCAGCCCAATTTAATGTTTCAGTCACAGATCTTAAATGGCAAACAACAAAGCTTCCAGGTATTCGGAGGACTTCGTTCATTTATCTATCCTCGTGGTGAAGATCCCTCGATTCTTTCATTTCCAAAGCAAAGAATCAAGCCTAGTTTCCTAAAGTGAAAAAGTAAGGATTAAACGAGACTGAAGAGGATGAAGACATTAGTTGTGGGCTTGGGTTTGTATAATTTTCCTAAAGAACTATCCTAGTAGTAGATGACCCAGCCCACTTGTTAAAGTGATTTCTTCTTCTCACTGTTTTCAAATCTAGAAACTGATTTAAATCAATATTGGTTTGAGCTCAACAGACTCTCTAATTTGAAGAGATCACTGTTTTTAAAAGAAACTTTTAATTCTTTACCCTTGATAAATGATACTAACATGGAAAAAAATCATAGAAAATGTTAAGAAATGCCAAGGAGGGTATAAGCAGATAGAAAACTGAGATACAAAATGGGAAGACAAATGTAACAATGTAGTAATAATACAAAAGATAAACTTACAAGGATTTGATTAGCTGCTCTATTCCTGGGTACCATGGCGAATAAAGGATTGGCAAAGATGAGTAGTAAATAAAATTAAAAAGCTTTCAAAAGTGTAGGATCAGAAAGGAGAAATGAACTATCTATGACATATAGTGGACTAGCAACAAAACCAGTTTCTTTGGGCTCTACTGGATCCTATTGCCCAATCCATGCCTTAACGCTATAGTATATATGCTTACTTAACACAATACTTGGCTCATAATGGGGGCTCAAGAAATGTTTATTGAATGTCTTAAAAATGTGAATTAAGGATATATATCCTTTATTAGAATTTAACAGAAGAGCACCCTGGCCTCTCAGTTTTCTGTGCTCCTCACTTCTGGTGATCTTTTGCTCCACCCTATCATAGAATTTGCCATTATCAGTCACTAAACCAACTCCAAATTTCGATTTCTGACATCCGACTCAATTTCAAACACGCCACTCTGACCACCACCTCGTTCGTTTACAGCATACTTTTTCTACAACCCTTATTCTAACATTTCTTTGGCCATTAAGCCTGCCTACATGTCACCTACCATGTTTTCATTGTCAGCTTTCTTCCTCATTTCCTCACATTCATACCTCATTTAGATTCCATAGTAGAACATTATAATCACTTTCTTTCATGTGCCCTCACCTCCCTTGGTCCATTCCCACTCCATCATTCCCTCCTGGAAAACCTTTGATCCTGCTTTGTGTCTAAGTCATGGTCTACTCCATTCTTTTGAACAGCAGAATGTGCCACCATGTTGATGGGTTTCACATAAATTTCACAACCATACAACCTAAGTAGACCCTCAGCCCTTACTATGTATCCATGGTCCATTCACTCTTTCACTCTCCCACACTCCAAGAAAACCATTTCATAGCTCTTCTCAGGCTCCTAACCCCACCACTCCTCAATTTTACCTCACCTCTTACCTGAAAAAGAGAAACAATGAGAAGAGAGCTTAAACATGTTACCAAATCTCCCAAATATCCTGTATGTGGATCCATACAAGCCATCTTTCCTCATGCTTGAATGCATAAATTATCCCGGCTCTTGTAGAAAGTCAACCCTTCCTTTTTCTTTCATTCTACTTTTCCTCCATTTTTTTCTTTCTTTTCTTTTGTAAACTCTTTTATTAATATAAAACACACTGAAGTGTATAATATTATGCACAATATAAAAATGTATACTTCAATAAGTTTTACAAAGTATAAGCACTTCTGTATCCACCACCCAGCTCAAGGTAGAAAATGGTTGCATCATCACAGAAGCCTCCCTCAGGTCCCTGCCCTTTTATTGTTCCCACAAAAGTACTCACAACCCTGACTTCTGTCACCATAAGTAATTTTGCATATTTTTGAACTTTATGGAAACGGAGTCATACAGTATGAAATCTTTTATGTCTGGCCTTTTAAGTCAACATTATATCTGTGAAATTCCTCCATATTTGTACAGCTTTTTTTTTTCTCATTGTAGTATTATACAATATAAATATATTCCAAGTTATTCATTATTGGCACTGCAAAAACAGTTTTACAGAGTGCAGCTACCAATTTAAACTCCCACCAGCAATGTATGAAAGTTCCTGTTATCTGCATCCTTACCAAACTTGGTGTTGACAGTAATTTGCTCTCCTGGTGAGGGTAGTGTTATATTATAATACTTTTACCTTGCATTTCTCTGATGACCAATGAGTGAAACTGATCATCTTTTCATATGTTTATTGGCCATTTAGATGATCTCTTTCCAGAAGTCTTGTTCAACCCCATTTATATCTGTACGTACATACATAAACACACACACGTATAATATATAATTTATGTGTGTATATATATATATATGTATATATATAATTTGTGGTTTTGGTTTTTATAGAAATCTTTATGGTGATAATTGTAGATTTACATGAAGTCTTAAGAAATAATATAGAGAGATTCCTTATACCCTTGGCCCAGTTTTCCCCAATGGTAACATTTTGTACAACTATAGGATAATATCACAAGCAGGATATTGACATTGATATAATCCACAAATATTCAGATTTCCCCATGTTTATTTGTACTTATTTGCATGTGTATGTGTACTAAGTTCTGTACAATCTTATTACCAATATAAATTTGTTTATCCACCATAGTAGGTAAGGTACTAAACAGTTTCAATGCCACAAGAATCCCTCCTTTTGTCCTTTTATAACCACAGCCCCTTCCTCTTAATTACCCTTCCCCACTGCTAACCCATGTCCTAATCTGTCCTCCTTTTGAAAAATTGTGTCATATCAAAAAGTTATATATAAATGGAATTATCCCCACTGCTAACCCATGTCCTAATCTGTCCTCCTTTTGAAAAATTGTGTCATATCAAAAAGTTATATATAAATGGAATTATACAGTATGTAGTCTTTTGGAATTGGCTTTTATGTTGTTGTTATTTTTCAATGTAATTTACTGAATATTCATCCAAGTCCTCTCATGTATCAATATTTCCTTCAAACTCATTTTTTAGAATTGGATTTTATGTCTTTTTCTTACTGATTTGGGAGTTTTAAGAATATATATTCTGTATACAATTTTTTATCAGATATGTGTATTGTAAATATCTTCCCTCAGTCTTTTGAAAGTCAGAAGTTCTTAATTTTAATGAAGTCTAATTTATTGATATTTTCTTTTCTGGTTAGTTCTTATCAAGTCATATCTATGAAGCCATTCTCCCGTTTCTTCTAAAATTTCTATTACTATAACTTTTATGTTTTTATCTATAATCCTTCTCAAATGAACATTGTATGTGATGTGAGTCAGGGGTCACAGATCATTTTTTCACATAGAGATACTCAGCTGATTGAGCATCATTTATTTAAAAGACCATTCTTCCCACATTGAATTGCAGTGGCTCCCTTGTCAAAATCTAGGTGGCTGAAAATGTGTTTGTTTCTGATTTCTCTGATTTCTGTTCCATTAGTCTATTTGTCCATCTTTACAATAATACATGCTGTCTTAATTATTGACTTTTTCATAAGTCTCAATATCTGGTAGTGTGCTTCCTCCACCTCTATTTTTTATCCAAGATTGTCTCAGGTATTCTAGGTCCTTTGCATTTCCAAATAAATTTTAAAATGAGTTTGTAAAATTTCACATATTTTCTTAGATTTACCCCTAAGTAATTGATTTTTTTGATGCTGTATATATGCATCATTTTAAAATTTTGTTTAACTGATTGCTAGTATATAGAATTTTTTTTGTATTGACTTCTATATAACATCCTTGCTAAATACCCTTATTAATTCTGATAATTGGGGTTTTTTGTTTATTCTTTGGAATGTTTTTGTAGTGTTCATGTCATCTGTGAATATTAACAGTTTTATTTCTTCCTTTCCAATTTTTATTCTTTCCATTTATTTTTTCTTGTCTTATTGTACTCTCTAGAACTTCCAGATAAATATTTATTAGAAATGGTGATTCTGGGCATCTTTGTCTCATTCCAAATTTCAAATGGAAAGTGTTCAGTATTTCACCATTAATGTGATGAGAGCTGCAAGGCATTTTATCGTATAGAGGTATTGGATTTTACCGAAGATATTTCTAAAACTTTTGAAATAATCTAATAATATTTTCTTCTTTATTCTGTCAAGGTGGTAAATTACATTGATTTTCAAAATGTTAAGCTTACCTTGCAATCCTGAAATAAACCTTACTTGAACATGGTATATATATTTTTTTCATATATCACTGGATTTGATTGGCTAAATATTATTTAGAAAGGTGTATCAAATTTCATGAGAGATATAGGGCTACAGTTTTCCTCTTTTGCAATGTCCCCATCAATTTTTGGTATAAAGGTTATGCTAGCTACATGAAATGAGTGAGTTTTCCTTCTTTAGTATTATCTGGGAGAATTTGTACAAGATTGTTAATAATTATTCCTTAGGCATTTGGAGACTTAGAAACATTCTTAAAATTACACTCTAGGCAGTTTTACTAATTTGTTAGTAAGAGCAAGCATGTGAGATCGTACCAAATTGCCATCCCAGCTCCAATTCCAAGATGTTAGGATGACAAAATATATGACCCTCAAAACCCCAGAATATCTCTACCTGTGATGACACTGTGCCTCTCCTTCAGCCACTCATCCAACCCTGAAGAACCGTAATTTAGGTTGTTCCTTATACCCTCAAGCTTCCTTCATTTAAAAGAAACTTTGTACTAGATAATTTTGAAAGTAATTCACACCACAAGCTGCTAGCATCATCTCCCACAAGTGTTGCTTTCTTCTGCTTAATCTGCTTTTCCAGGTGCTTTTTCACAACTCTTGCCGTATTCTTCTCATTGACAAGCTTTTGGATAACTCTTTTCTGCAGTTATTTAAGCAGCTTAAAAAAACTTATAGCCAAGGCTGGAAGCACCAATTGAAAATCTAAATACTATAATGATAACTCCAAATGAGCCAGTGTATAAATTATTTTAGGAAATTCCAAAAACTAAAATGTAGGGCCTTCCTTGCCACTCCCTTGCTCTATAAATAAGTAAAATGAAACATTTCTGCATAGGAAATATGTAAAACATGTTTTTTTGTTTTTGTTTTAGTTTTGTGTATGTCTGTGTTGGAAAGGAGAGAGAGTAAATCCCAAACTAATAATTTGGGGTTTCCTTTCTTTGTTTCCACAGAAATAATCAATGATTCCATAGTAACAGCAACAGCTTTATTTGTCTCAACTTAAAAATGCAAAAATACAATTCCTCTCCAATCTCACCGTTTTTCTCTCTTCATGTAACTATATTGATAATGCAGAGTCTAGACGTCTTGGAACAAGTGATACAGTGTCTGGAATGTATTCTCTGGGTTTGGAAATGGTTATTCAAGACTCCTAGACACTCACATGTAAAAATCTGGTGCTTTCAGAATATGTAGAAATCATCACGCTGTTTACCAAAATTATATCTTTCGATTGCTGCTATAACTTCAAGTTGCTACAGACAGCAAAACGCTGTGTGGGCTCATCCATTTTATCTATATCATGTCATTGTCATGTGGTTCCCATCAGCCATTGTATAAAAAAAAATTCAAAATAAGTAATTTGTGCCCATGAAAGAATTATGGCAGATTTTTTTTCATCAGATATTTTCTATCTTCTGAAAGGCACCAGTAAAGAAATTAGATTAAGGAGTATACATCCATTCTTGTTATGATTTTAATAAGTAATCCATGGGAATTTATTAAGTTAAAAGGGCAGGCTTTGGATATCATGAGTCATTCTCTTAGCCCTTTGTCATTTTTTTGCTGGGTAAAATGAAGGCAGTCTCTGAGGCACCCAGATCTCACCAATGCTTGTGCAGCCTGGATTATGCAGTCTGACTGTAGTTTATCTGTGCTCTGAAGGAAATCAAACTGTATGCTCCCAGAGAAAGGTCGGAGTTATTTGTCACCAATTACCCAAAGCTGAGAGTTGATCTTACATATGGCTATAGTCATTTCCTGTAAGTACTTGTTCCTAATTTTAACAAAGCTGTCAATTCTTGAGGCTGAGCCCTAGCAAATATAAATCTACCATGGAAGAGATTTACTGCAAAAGTTTATCCTGAGAAAATAGTCTTAAGGGGCAGAAAACTCCATAGTACTGACGTACTTTAAAAAAGTCTGTCCTTAATTTTCAAACAACTTTCTCAAGCTCAGTTGGGTTTCCTGTGACCAAAGAAAAGCAACCAGAAAATTTTTTTCATGAAAAGAAACACACACACACAAACAACACAGTGACCTGAACTGTTTTTCTTAACAGGACCAAGAAAAATAGCATAATATTAACTTACCAAGCATACAGGGTAGTCCCATAGCAGAAAATTAGGTATTCTGTGCTTACATAATTTCATTGTTGGTAAAAATTTATTTGGACCTGCTACAAATCTACTAGGATTTGTGAGATTCAACTGAAGAAACATTTCCCTAGTAAGTTCCTTAAAGCACTAGTTTTGTGCAAAATGAATAGGATTTGAGGCGACATAAATTTAAAAAAATAAAGTTTGAGAAATGCTGGTGTAACCATCTTTAAACAGGCTTCTTTGCAACCTGACATCGTAGCATTTTTTACTTGTATGTCAGTATCCAAGAAGAGAATACATTATGCAGCTTTGCTCAAGTGCTTTGGAACACTGAAAGCTTTTTTTCTCAGTTGAACTAGTGTTAAAAAAAATACACATTGTAGAGAATGCTAAATTAAAGGTTATCTAAAACCTATGTAACAGAGGCAGTTCACCTGTCTTAAATGGCCAGGGAACTGTTAGCCCCAACATTCCTCTCCACAGCAGTTCTGTTGGCAAGACAGACCTGTCATAGGATTGTTGATAGGAAATAATATTTGCTGCGATGTGACTCCACAGTTCCCTACTTATTTGAAAAACTGATAGCTGTTGAATACCTGAATACTTATTGTCTGCTCAAGGAAACTAGCCCTAGTTAGTTTAGTTGGCTAAAGTATTTGTTTAAAGATTATACAAGCACATTATGGGGGTGATGAAATTAATACTTGCAATGAGCTTAGAATTATCAGTGGCCAAGACGCACGCACAATTTGTAGCCACTGGAAGTGGCAGCCTTTCTTTCTCCTTGTATCATTTCATTCAGCCATTAAACAGCTATTTACTGAATACCAAGGATTGCACTGGGTATTGGAAAATTCTGAGACAAATAAAACTTGTTCTGTGCCCTTAAGGAGATGATTGCCTGGACAAATTTACTACAACAGTGTCGAATGCTCTGAGAGCACAGAGGACAGAGACAGAAATCTCTGATAATCTTCAGTTAAGAAGCTAAATTACAGATATCACCAGACCTCTCAATTGCTTTTGGCCCAAATTACAAGGATTTTTTTTTTCATGTAGGTATATTTTGTACTCAGTGGTATTTAGTAGAAACACATGGATTAGAGTAGAGTTTGGTTTGGTAGATCTAGGGTTGTTTCATTAAGACTGTCTCTATTTTATAGCAAATAGATGCCATAGAACAGTGATTAGTGTAGGATGGAGATGCGTTTATTCCATAGTTGTTTTATTGCTATTTCTCCGTGAATATTAAAGGACAACAATAAGTGATGGACCAGGCTCTATTTTGATATTTCCCTTGATTCAGCATCATGTCTTTTGGATGCTGAAAGTACCAAGATATGGAACACATAGTGACTTAGGTTTTGCCTACTTATGCATGGCCTTGATATTTGAACTCAACAAGTTAAGATGAATGAAGAATCACAGACTTTGTGGCCTTCAATCAATATCATTCCTGTAACCTTTTCGAGATGAGAAACCTTGTCTTCATTAGATGATTCTGGTTCTGAAATTTTGTATTGTTGATCAAGTTTGGAAACTCAGGAACTT